>JAGDQP010002968.1:75861-98590 GCA_022664845.1 Lepisma saccharinum
CAGATAATGACTAATAAGACTGCCAGATATAAACCGGCTAATTAGCATAAGAGATGGCGCACGAGATGATCATATAGAGGCGTGTTCTTTACTATTGTGCACTAGTGTATATCAACGTATTGCGTGTATACAAAGTTGTACGAGACAAGAAGGTGTACAACTAATTATTTTAATATACACGATTTCATCCTAATAGCAGATATAATTTAACTTCAGTTATCGATGGATTTTTTGTAATATTATTCAACGACCATTCATGGTATAAAACATGTATTACGAAACAGTACTCCAACACTCTCTCGATCAGATAACTAACACAACTCAACAAGCATCAGATAATTTCATAGCAAACTATCAACCACGTTCACTACCTCAATTTCTACCGCTCATCAAACGCTGAAGAGAATTAAATAGGGATTACCAATTTACAAACAATAATCAATTACTATTATTTATTTATTAGTCACCTATTACAGGAAAAGAAATATCAAATTTACAATAGGCTTACATAATTAAAAATAGTTAAAATACAAAAGAAAGACAAAAAGAAACAATGAAAAAAATACATGAAAATAATCAACAAGTAGTAAATATGAATATTAAAATTCATCAAATATTAGATGCAAGAACAAAACAAACATAAACGAAAGTACTCGGATACGATTATATCAACGGAATTACTTGTCACAAATAAGTAAAATCGGAAGACAAAATATATTACAATATCGAGTTAAAAATTTCACAAAAATCGGAGATCATATTTAAGAGTTTTTTTTTTACATAAATAGAATACGGCATAGCAAAATCAACATCCACATTGTTTTGCGCCAGTTTGTTGAATAACTGACACATTCGTATAACAGGTGAATTGTAATGTGCAATAGTTTTAGATCTATTACAATTAGAAAGCAATTTAGATCTTAAATTGATACCTTTTGTATTAAAATTTAATAGCTTTAGACGCTCCGACCTATCAATGATTCCATTTACTAATTTATAAAGAAAGGTTAACTGCAAGAACTCGTGTCTGGTTGCCAACGAACTTATACCAAAAATCTTTAAAAGTGTATTGTACGACACCCTTTCTTGATAAGAATTAATTCTAAAAATCTTGTAATAGAGGTATCTCAGAAATTTGTTTTGAATACGTTCAATTTTGTAAATAAATTGCTTGTAGTAAGGAGTCCATATTATCGAAGCATACTCTAGTTTGCTTCTCACAAAAGTATTAAATACAATTATTAAAGCATTAAAGTTGCGGAATTCTCGTGTGTTCCTTCTCACAAATCCTAAGAGTGTGTAAACCTCATTGCATGCTTTTTCTACATATGCATTGAAAGATAGCTTATTATTTAAGAGAATTCCCAAATCGTGTACCTCTTGGTTTCTTTTGATACTTAAGTTGTTAAGCTTATATTAAAGATTAATTGGGCTATTTTTTCCTTACTTGGGCTATTATTTATTACACAGACAGTTACAAAGTACAGTACCAGGTGTGTAAATATGAAACCGGAATTTATGTACAGAAAAGACACAGTGATTGGATGACAATGCTAAGAACTATTCTATTCGAAGTATTGGCCATCGCTAGCGATACATTTCTGCCATCGTTCCGGCAATGTGTGGATGCCAGACCAAAAAAACTGTGTTTCTTGTGCTGCAAACCAGTCATCAATCCATTTTCTTACATTTTTGTAAGATGTGAAGCGCTGGTCAGCAAGTGCGTGTCCCATGGATGCAAATAAGTAAAAATCGGAAGGCGCCAAGTCTGGTGAGTAAGCCGCTTGCGGAAGGATTTCCCAGCCAAACGTCGCAATGGTTTTCTTGACCGGTTTTGCTGTGTGGGAGGGTGCATTATCGTGAAGCACAATCACTTTATGTTGTCTTTGGTCATATTCTGGTCGTTTTTCACGCAAAGCTTGATGAAAATCGAATCATTTGTTGTCGGTAACGTTGGGTATTAACGGTTTCGCCAGGTTTCAGCAGTTCATAATAGATCACTCCCTTTTGATCTCACCAAACACAAAGCATTGTCTTCCGTCCATAGGGATTTGGTCTTGCAGTCGATGTCGCCGGTTCTCCTGGAGTTACCCATGATCTTTTACGCTTAGGATTCTCGAAATAGTTCCACTTTTTGTCACCAGTCACAATTCGATGGAGAAATGATTTCCTTTTGTATCTGGCGAGCAGAATTTTGCAAGTGGTTTTCCGGTTTTCCTGCTGTCGTTCAGTCAATGCATGTGGAACCCATTTTCCCACCTTCCGAATCTTGCCCATGGCTTTTAAACGTATGGAAACTGCTTCTCGTGTCACATTTAATTGATCCGCGAGTTGTTGTTGCGTTTGAGCGTCATCCTCATCCAATAAAGCTTGCAATTCACTGTCTGCAAACGTTTTGAGTGGTCTTCCACATTCTTCGTTTCTCACGTCAAACTCGCTACTTTTAATTTTTTTAAACTATCTTCCACGTTCTTCGTTTGTCACGTCAAACTCGCCACTTTTAAATTTTTTAAACCATCTTCCACGTTCTTCGTTTCTCACGTCAAAATTGCCACTTTAAAATTTTTTAAACCACGCACAGTACTGTGACTTACCAAGAGCATGATCACAGTAAGCTTCGACAAGTGCGATGCGATTCTGTAGCAGTTTTCTTCAATTGGTAACAAGAAATCAATGCTGTCCGCACATCGTAGTTTGTAGGTACAAATTGCACCATATTCAACGCTATTAAACACTACACTATGACATGAAACTTGTCTGATTGTGAGTTGCAAATCGTTATCAGCAGTCCAAACAAGCAAGTGGCGCCAAAGACGCAGTTTTACGGTAACCACAGTGACAGCTAACGCCGTCTATGCACAAATTCCGGTTTTATATTTACACACCTGGTATATAACTACTTGAATGTTCACAAACTCCGTCAAATGGTTAAAACGTTTAATGCACTAGTAGAGAAGGCTCATAAAGCCTCTTAATCCCACAAATTTCTGGAAAAGATCTAACACTCCGACGGGCTAATATATCAAACCTCAATACACCTTATTGCACCTCAACCAAGAACTACACGCAGGGAAAGGAAAAGCTTGTAAGGAGCTATGGTGATCACTTACAGACAATATTCAACTCCAACATTCCCTTCAATCCCTTCAGACATTACCCAACTGACAGACTTAACCTAGCCTCTCCACACCTACAACCAACAAAAACCACACTCTTTCCTGATTATCCTTTAACCATGTCTATCAAATCGAGCTAAAACACCACCCTCATAACCAAAATACGACACTCCGTACTC
Source organism: Lepisma saccharinum (assembly GCA_022664845.1). NCBI lineage: Eukaryota > Metazoa > Arthropoda > Insecta > Zygentoma > Lepismatidae > Lepisma > Lepisma saccharinum. The sequence continues at coordinate 79,157 of JAGDQP010002968.1, forward strand.
GGCAACAACACAATTGCATATAATTTTATAGAATCACTTCTCCTGGCCTCGATATAATCTTTTATCTTTCGTACCGGTTGTATCCCGACTGGAAACTTTCCCAGTCTAATGTTCTTAAAACTAGCAAACCTTCAAACACAGTCTCCTCATACAGCCCAATTCAACTTACCACAACCTTCAGTAAAACTATCGAAAAAAATCCTCTTTAAACACCACCATAAGCGTTAGAAACCCATAACCTATTCCCTACAGAAAGCTGGTTCCGACCAAATTTTAGTATCACCGACCAACTTCTCCGACTCACAAACCAAATAACCGTACACTATAACAAATCACTTCCTTCCTGTTTAATACTTTTTGATCTCAAAAAAGCATTTGATACGGTATGGCACTGCGTACTCCCTTATACACTTTAATTCTTTCATCTACCCATTTGCATTCTTTATTTCATATTCAAATTCATATCCACCTTACTCTGCTATATTAATATCACGAACAGTCTTTCACATCCGATATATCTTAACTGCGGAGTTCCACATGAATGTCCTCTCACCTCTCCTATATCTACTCTTTGTTGCAAATATCTCGCCTCTTCCTCCCAACACCCACGTCCACGGCAGATATAGATGCAGATGATACGGCACTTCTTGCTCTAAGTCGCAAAATAAAACATATCAATAGAATCATGAACGAACAATCACCACCTTACATCGTGGTGGCTCACTATCAAATTAAATGAAATACAGAATTGTTTTCTGCAACCTAATCGCAAATCACGAATTCAACGAAACCCTACTAAATTAAACCTCACACTACCACAAAAACAAATAAAATCCACTATAAAGGACGCATATCAAGGAATCTTAAAGAATCTATCAACATCTTATAGATATCTATGACGCTGCATTTGCAACAATCATTAACGAAGCCAAAAACAGATTAAATCTCTTCACAAGACTGACAGGAACTACTTGGAGTTGAAAACCGAATACAGCTATCAACACATACAAATCATTTCTAAGCCCAATGTTGACATATTCATTATATACAGCATGGATAAGCGCACAACTCAACGTATACCAAAAACTATAAATATTGAATAGACAGGCTCTTCATCTAGCATAGAGAGTGAAGCTACATAGTCCAACACTACAGTTATACGATTGAATTAGTTTCTTAACCAAATATATCACTTATAGACTAAATAATAATATAGACTTACACCGCTTAGCTATTTTCGCCTGCGCTAAAATTAATGGAATTTGGTTAAGAGCACATAATTCTGAAGACTGGCGTTAATTTGTTCTGGCGGCTACTAATGGAGAAAACCAACGAATAAGAGTAGTTACCAGAGCCACCTAACGACAGGATTCAAAGTCGCGTGCTTCTTAGCGCAGACGAAAATAGGTATGCAGAATCTTATTATTTAGTCTGTGCTTGTAATCACTTCTGGAAAAATATATAATGAAACGATACAGCATTGAATATCCTGTCACCCTGACGAGGCTGTTGTGACGTCTAGAGAACCTCATTTTCATCAACTATCTCATCATTATTTATCATTTATCCCATACCTATTATAAATTATTTTAGGGAAATCTTATAAGGAAATCTTATAAGAAGGATATGTTCTAAAATGAAAATAGCAATTAAACACAAAAGAACAAATCTCATAGTGCCCTCGATTCCTAGCTCTGCCTAGGGCTTTCCCCCCAAAAAACTAGAGGTCTGGAATGAACCACCCAGCATCGTGATCCAGTTGAGGAACGACTGTGGATAAAAGACAGTGGTGATCACAGTTAAGAGCTTCGGCTCTCTTCTAAAAAAAAAAAACATCTGGTCAGCAGTATACCAACTCCTCCCTCCCGCAGTGGCCTCATCCAACAGGGATTGAATATGGCTGTGAATTGTATATTCCGTACACCGGGTTATCCCATAAGAAATGTCGTATGTACTATGACTGTTACAATGACGCTATCTGACGGGCGAATAGTGACGTAGAGGGCATGTGCCATAGCTGAGTCATATAGGGCACTTGTTTGTGCAGCAGTGTGTAGAAGGAAAACGGTAGCATATCCACAACACCCTGACCACATACGACATTGATTCGTGCTGCTGCGCTGGCTGCATGTCCCTGGTGAAATGCATACAGCATGACATGATGTATGTGGTCCTCTGACTCTGTCATGATAAAACAGGCGCCACACTTCGAAAATGTGGAGTAGAAATTGCCAGAGGTTCCAGAGATTTCGGTTTACAGATGTCAGCCTCACTGATAAACCACGACAAGAGAGACCTGGGCACCTAGACAACGACTTCCTGAGAGCAGCAGGGGAGGCAAATCCAATGCAAACTGTTGAAGAACTAGCCAGCAAAATCCATGTTACCCAATCGACAGTTCATCGTTATGTGTAGGACCTTGGGCACATGTCGAAACTCGAAGAATGGATACCCCTTGCCTTAACGCCTCAACAGAAGCAGCAGCGAGTTGACATCAGTAGTTCCCAGCTCAGCCGTCACAGACGTGAACCATTTCTGGTCAGAATTGCGACATGAGATGAAACGTGGGTCCTCTACCATAACATTATACACAAACGGCAGTGGATACCTAAAGGGGGCCGCAGGAACTGTACCAAAAGAGGATCTAAACTCCTAAAAAGTGATGTTGAGTGTTTGGTGGGGTATCCGTGAGAATGGGGTAATCCATTTTGAGCTCTTGACACGTAAGGGAATGGCACTTCTTACTTCTGCTGTTTAAAATACTGTGTGTTCAGCAACCTCCCTACCTCTTACAGCGTTTAAAGTTTCTGAGCGATCATCATAATCGCGATACTAGAGCACGTATGAACCTACTACTTTCCGTTTCCCACCACAACTCTTCTTTTCTTTCTAAAACCTTTACGATTTCGGTGTCCCGAAAATGAAATTCGCTGCCAATCTCAATCAGAGAGTCAACTTCATTATCAAATTTTAAATCTATGCTCTATAACCACCTCTCAGTGCAACGCGACTGATAGTGGGTTTCATCAACCTTCGTTAGAAATTTAATGAGTTGCAAAGAAGTTTTAAGTATTTTGAAACAATTTGATTCTTTAACTAAAAATTCGTTGAGTTCTTGGGGAGGCTTGATGAAGCCCACCGAAAAGTTAAATTTAAAATCATTATTTCTAATTGTTAAATGTTGCCCAGCTCCGCTTTTTGTTTCGATGACCGTAAATGTGACAGGTATTAATACTATTATTTACTTCTTTGGTGTTTCCAATGGCGTAATTATCTCTATGTGCGTATTTTTTCAAGTGTTAATGGTTATAAATCAAATAATAAATCACAGCCATATTCAATCAACTAGTGGATGAGGCCTCTCCCCGAAGGGAGGAGTTGGTCTACTGCTTCCAAGCTGAGCAGACGGGTTGGGAGAGTTAATATATATATATATATATATATATATATATATATATATATATATATATATTTATATGTGTGTGTGTGTGTGTGTGTGAGTGAGAGAGAGAGAGAGAGAGAGAGAGAGAGAGAATCTTATAATGACTCTAGACTGTCTCAGTTTGTAGTTTAGTTCACATTTATTTTAGCCTTTTTTATCATTAGCATATAGATTAATTATTGTTTTTTTTCTATATTGCAACTATTGATTACGCTGTATTGATGGTTGAGTGTAAAAAAAGGTCGTGATGGCATTAACTTCATCATGTAAAACAAGACCAAATGAATGAATAAAATAAAATGACCGGACCATGAATGCAGATGTCTATTGGCAGCAGCTTGAGCGCCTACAGATTGCATTGTTGGAGAAAGTCCTGCTGTGATTAATTGCAGGAGTATGCTCATCCACGATGATAACGCGCGCCCACACACGACAAGAAGGACCTATGCTAAGATCGTGGAATTCGCCTGCGAGAAGCTCCCCCACCCGGCGTTTTCACCAGATGTTTTTTCAACAGACTGGTGTCTCTTTAGCAGCCTGCAAAACCACCTATCCGCGAAAACAGTGCCAAATGAGGATGACATGCGACGAACAGTGACCAAGTTCTTTGCCTCCAAAACCGGTGACTTCTTTCATCGAGGGATTCAACAACTGGTTGACAGTTGAGAGTGTTGTGGAGTGCGATGGAGACTATATTTCTAGCGAATTGTAGCGTTCCAGGTAAATTATCGTTCTTTTCTTCACGGTGCAAAAATGATACTTTACTTTTGGGTTAAGCTAATATAAGTAAATGGAAAAGTGTAAAATAAGTGCAAAACTATGGTTACTGATGGGATAAACTAATATAAGTAAATAGAAAAATTTATATCATTTCTAAATGAAATATTTTAAAATATAACGTATTCTCTTATAGGGAAAATGTATATTGCAAATAAAACCAACAAAGATTTATGTAAGGAATTTAATGAATGACATAATATAAGTTTTAGTGAAAAGAATATACGTTCAATATAATTGGAAAATGATATGGCAAACATTGAAATTCTTAATGAAAGTATCTTTTTACATCATACAGTATTTGGTACGTAATTGTATGTGAAATTCATATCGCAGGCACCGAATTACATAAATATGGAATAACAAAAGAAATAAAATTATTCAGTGTGGTAGCGATGATACAATAGAATATAAGATCACTAAATGCAAAAAATGTTTAAAATATTTGGTCTACATTTGTGAGAATGTTTGAAAGGACAAGTAGACAACCGTCGCAAAATCTAGACATTAATCAAATTATTATGTATCCATTTTGTGCCTGCTATCCGAGAAAAAAACGTTTAACTTTTGACATGGCTTACTGCAACAACACTATATATTATTATTATGGGCGTAACATATTCAGAATCGATAGAATTATGTAAAAAAAAAACAATATTGCTGAGATGTTATTGTATTAAGAAAGAACATCATTTAAAATTTTATACTAATTTCTATAGAGCAATATAGTACGATACAGGTAGGAGGCTTTGTTTCTAAACTTTTTATATCTTTTTGTATTGTTAACACTAAAATGATAATACGTAAATCAACAATGATTTTATATATAAAAAGATGTTACAAACACAGCATATTTTACATTTTTTTTCTTTTCTGAACTACGTTCTGTATTCGAGTCCAAGCACAGGCCCAGCCTTTTCCCCTTCAGGTTTAATTGCTTGCTATAAAATTGTTTTACTTTCTTAATACTGAAGTAAGTTTTCTTAATTTTTTTTCAGTAATGACAAAAGTAACGGAAAATGTTTTACAGAAGGAAAGAAGATAATAGACTTAAAACATGTGCTTGCTAGAATCAACGAGGAGACTATTATTATTATTATTATTATTATTATTATTATTATTATTATTATTACAAAGAGTTTCTTCACTTTGACTTGTTTCAGATTGTTTTACATTGTAAATATCCCAAACAAAGTATTTGGTTTTATTGATAAATTACTTTCTATTTCAGCTAATTTGTTTGAAGATTTTAACCAAGGGTACAAACACAATGAGATTTTTCTTATATAAAATAAAACATAAGCATGCACAAACAAAAGTTTCTACAATAATAGTAATAATAATAATAATTTAATTTAATTTAATTTAATTTAATTTAATTTAATTTAATTTAGTTTAGTTTAATTTAATTTAATTTAATTTAATATCTTTATTAGAGTACTCTGAACAGTGCAATTCCAATACAGCACTCCAACATAAGGATACATATTGTTTACGTACAAAAGTAAAGAATTGAATACATAATAACAAAGGAAATGATACCAACGATGAAGTCAGAGTTTAAAAAAAAAAGATTTCATAACTACAATACATATTTAAATTGGATTATCTAGTACAAGTACAGTACATGTTTATGAAGTACAAAATTATCGAATAAATGCAGAACATAATGACAAATGTGGAGGTGGCGTTATTATACTATTCGTTATAATAACGAATTATTCGATTTAAAAGTACGGCATCTTTATGAAATGTTGTTACCAGTTTGTGTGTGCGAGTGTTTTACAAGGGTATAACAAAACTGAGTTTTTCTGTAAAATAAAAGCTTTGAGTTGTATTATCCAAAATCTTCGCTAGGAATTTTTGTCTATATTTTCTCTACGTTGCTCCAAAGATCGAAGTTTGAAATTATCACACCAGTAGCTGTAGTCGTACGAACAATATGGTAAATTAACTTTATAACATAGCAGTCTAATGAAAAGATTTTTGTACAGATTCAATAATATTATTGCTACTTTTAGTAACGTCATTCCACACCGACGTAGCACATAATACTAATTATTATAATACCGACTATCTATCCTGACTGAGGTTTTTCCAGTTTTTTTTTCTATGACAATAGGTAAATGACGAGTTGGTACCTTCAATATAGGCCCTAGCCGTCCCCTTCGCACATCCTTTCTCCGGTTTGAGCATTAGATTTGTGAAGGCTATGAATAAAATTTAATTAAAGAATAATGATAATTTAATGGGTAGGGGCAACTTTCTTTCGACTGAGATGTCTACTCCAATTTGTTGGCCGCACTATTGACATGTTTACTATGGTTTCGTTCAATCATTTCAGGCAAATGCTGGAAAAGTGCGTTCAAAAAAGTGAATTCTAGTATATTCTTTTCTGCTCCAAAGGAAAGTATGACATTCTGTAATTTTCAGTTGATGTAAGACCAGGTTTGACTGAGCGAAATCGGAGAAATCGTCAGTGAATTTTTTCCAGCATAAATATTTTCATGATTAATTGGTAACTTTATTGTAGAAACGGATAAAGGTAGTCTTGTATTTAGTATATAGGCCTAATACACCTAATCTGGAGTTTTCCAGCTATTGCTATGAGCGATATACCAAATTACGGCACAATGAGGGATTCCTTGCCATAGATTCGTAATCTGAATTATCTTGCGCCTCCTTTGTGAATTAGAAATTCCACCCCTTATCAATATGCAGCATTTAAATAATTGAAATTTTTAACACAATTCTGACAAAATAACGTAATTTGTTGAAAAGCAAACAACTTGAAAGAGGTCAATGCAGACAAATATATGTCGTGAATGTCTTTTTGGGCGGAAATAGGAAATCATAATTTTATGAACATAAGTTCTGCAGAAGGTAAAGCGAAGTTGAGAGATGCCTCTTCGCTCGTAATGAATTATCAGCCACTAGTTGGTAAACACTATTGTAAATCATTGCTTTCTTCTCGCACATCGAAATTGAATGAAAATAATTACACTTGAGGCAATACTGCGGGTTCCTAAACATTTCCCTATGCAGTTTGCGATTTGACTCCTTCAAGAAAGGAGATAAGGATCAGCGCCGTAAATTGGAACTTTTCGGGGGGAAGTCGCTCATTAGAAAAATACATGTAGTTTACGTATTAACGTTCTTTCGTGACAAGTAACATCCCGGTTATTTCTCTCGGGACATAACAAAATTTATTATTTCAAGTTATTGCATTTATTCAACATTTATTACAATTTAAATTGTGGGGCCCATATTTGACGCAGTTTAAAACCTTATTAAACATGTTTATTACTTCTAGGGGCCTCAGTTGGGAGTTCTACTGAAGTAGGGCCCAAATTGAATTTATATTTCATCTTAGGGATATATATATTTTGTTCAGATGATGGGGTAGCAACAGCGCCTTAAATTATTTTAAGTTCTTTTGGAAAGGGTATGTTGGGTCCATTTAATGCTTCATAAGTTCATTGAAAGGACAATATTTGACACAACTTAAAGCCTTAAAAAATATATGTAATTTCTGGGAGTCCTCATAAAAGATTTTTTTACTGAAATGAGCCCAGGTCACATTTTTGTTTCATTTAACATATTTATTTATTTATTTATATTTATTCGTGATGTAGTGAACACATCATGCTTTATTTATACATTCATGGTCGAATCGTATCATATGGAGTAAGAAAGCTTTACTTTGAAGTGGACCCCATTCGACCCGCAGAAAGCTTAAACGGGGGCGGTTGGTTACCCCCTACCCCTACAACTTACGACACTGGTAAGGATGAAACCCAAGGTTTTATGTTTCATTTAGTGTTAAAAAAATCAGAAATTCGATTAGAAAATACACCAATGAAGGAGGATTTCAAATCGTTAAGGGGGTGAAATCGCGGACATCCATTTCCTTAATTCTTATACTATCCCTACCTATGTGAACATATTTTATGAGGGTCTTTATTGGTTACTTTAGAGAAACTCTTAGTACTTTGACACATCACTCTTTTCTGAATAACGAAAAAGATCATTGTTGTCTAGTTTTGATGTCCTCCTATTCCTGATGATTTAATCATGAATTACGTACCCTCCTAATTATAAATTACTGTACGTATCTTAACATGACACAACAAGCCCAAAACAGTGGAAAAGAATGTGGTTCGGGTCTTCTCTAAATTCTCTGTAGCCTTTCTTACCTATAAATCTTTGTGTACACTACAGGTATTACATACATCGATTTGTTAAAGATCCCCCCCTCCTTACATCTATGGGTGTTTGTGGACCTGTGTCTAAACGAACATTCACAATGCTGTCCCTGGCACTCTCGTCATTGCTGGCTCCCCAATCAGATTATCTTCTCAACCTACCCGTAAATCTGGATCTGTATTTTCAGTTATTAATTTAATGGATCGGATCACTGCTATTAACAACTACGGTGCTCTAAAAATAAGATAAATAATTTCAAATAAAACATCAAGCAAAATTAGTTTTGTTTCTATAACAAAAGTAGCATACATTTGTGTAATATATTGATATTACATTATTTCTTATGTAACTGATTATTCCACTTGCTCTCTAGTACATTTTGTGCTGTTAACACGCTCACATGTTTTTGTCGTTGCCTTTATATGACTCCAATATAAATTGCACATTCAGTGGAAACGAATTTATTTACTTGATTATGTATAACAACTGATTTGTGCAGCTGAAACACAGAGGGGGAAAAATAAAAGAGAGAAACAGAAAACATTGAGTCCTTATTTTTTCTGTGTTTAAGCCCGCCTGCATCTTCCTTATCTTAGCTTCTTCAATGTATCAGATACAGACACTGTTTCCAGGTAGCGTAAATGGAACGCCCATTAGGTTTTACGCAGATAATCCTCTGTTGTCCAGCGACTGGTAATTCCGCTATCTGATGGTGAGAATTTGACATGCAAAACTGTGTCGCTATAAGCAGCTTCCGACTGACAGCTTTCGAAGGAAGATGGCAACTATTTTTTATGCTATTCAATATAAGAAAGCTCTACCTCCTGTTAAGAAGATGCTACTGACCTTTCAATTTTCTGGTTGAAAGAAATATCACCTTTTGGCATCTTCACCGCGAATCCGGTACTCATGTGACGGGTGTCTTTTGTTGTCACAGTTTGTCCTAATTCTTGTCTGATCACGTGATATATTGGAAGTAAAAGCAAATATGCGGTATTTTCCTGGAATTTCCTAATACATCATCCACATTTTTTTTTGTCTTTTCTGACTGGTTGCTCATTTAGCCTACTTATTGCCATTAATCCATTAGAATTGATGCAGGTTGTGTGAGAGAAGCTTATCGGCTAAGGTGTATCGTTTAAGTATTAGGTTTAAAATCGAGTGGACAGTATTGTGACTATGTTAACTGTCTTATTAAACTCTTTATCAGTAAGCTCGTGTGATATCAACTAATGTTTGAAAATTTGTTTTAATGAAACTATGAAATAAACGTTGTTCGATTTCTGGCTTAAGAAAGGGGACCAACAAAGAAATTCTTCTGCCGAAGAGCATCATAAAGTTTTGCATATTTCTATATACAGTATTATTAAGTATTTACGTATCTTGTTAGAAAACTGACTGTTTGAGGCAGAACCGTATCATTCAATCACATTTAGAATGTACTTGGTAAAGTTTATGAAGTGGGGCTAACCAATGAATATATGTGAAAAGGCTTTCGTGTTTAGAGGCAACAGAAAATTTAGGTGGTGGTCGGTTATTTTCTTCTCTGTATGTTATTTTTTCCTCTATATATTCTTTTTTCCTCTGATTAAAATTTAAAAAAAAAACTCTCCTTGTTGTTGAAGGAGAGGAGGACAGAAGGAGGGATTTAGGCCTTTAACTCCGAGGTCACATCGGTCATTTAGATGAGGCTAGGACTAGGCAAGATAGCGGCCCTGACCTGAGAAAAGATACAATCCCGGCATTCGCCTGAGGGAACTGAGGAAAACCACATTCAGGATGGCCGGACGGAGCAGGGTTCGTGCCTACGCTCGACCTGCCCAAATACCGCTTGGCAGGCAGACTCGCTACCTCTACACTAACGGCGGGATAAAAAATAGTGTAGTAATAATTCCATTTTAAAGAACAAAACTCCTGTTAAATCAATACTCCATTTGCAGAACTGGAGTTGAGATATGAAAATATCTACCTTGTCTCTGGTTCATTCAATATTATTTTTCTTTATTACATATTATTAATATGATTATTTTTCTTACGAGTAAAACAGATAAAGCAAAAATTCAAATGAATGATAATGAGTGAAGTCGGTGGAATCAGGAAGTTAAATTGATTTTTAAAATTTTAAAGGTATCTTCAATTAGGGCTACTAACCTTCCCTCTCCTCTAATTTTAACTAAATTGTGATTGTCGGTTCTGGGTCCGCCCCTGACATCCTTGGGGCAAAGGGAATTAAACAGTATAGAGAAGTAACGGAATAACTACATGTTGGTTGCATACTTTAAGCGATAACACTACTAATTTGCCCCTCCCTCAATCCAAGGGTTTGCGTACACCTATGATGCCATAGCATTATAATTTATCCAGATGGATGTGTACGTAAATACTTATGTTTATTTCAATTTTTCTTCTATTTTACTAACAAAAGGAATATATTAAATTTCTCAAGGTGATACCAATCGGGCATTTATTTGCTCTCTTTGGATCAAGAAAGAGTTTGTTGAAATGGCAAATATTAGACCATCTATTCCAAATGAGGTTGATGGTCAACCCATAAGGATTAAGGTTCCTCATAAATACTGGGATACAATGCCATGGATATGCCAATCCCTTCCTGGAAAGAACTTTTGGACGTAGGGGTTGAAATACCATTTGATTAGAGAACTATTTGTACATACCTTCCATCAGTTTCGGAACTGCCAGAAATATTCACGCTGTGATTTGGTCGATCTCGGGAGTACTGCATTTCCTCCTGTTTTCTTAGCCAGGCGTCATATGCTTCTTTAGGACCAGTGCGTACTGGAATGTTTCCAACTGTACCTACCAAAATTCTTCTTACGTTGCCTGTATTCACCATGGTGTTGTTATGTGAAGACGTTAGCCTCCGCTTTAAGGTTGTTGCTGTCTTCCTTAAGGAGGGTAGGTTGATTAGGAAGGGAATAACGAGAAAATACACCATTTCCATAAGTGACAGTAGGCTTCCTCCCAAACATAGGTTGCAAATGCTTCCAAGTGATACTGAAATATAACAGATTTTTAGATTAGTGTAACTAAATGGCATCTAAGACAATGTAATTTATGTAGTAGGTTCTTTCAGGAAGAAAGACAATATTATAAGAGGATATAAAGAAAAGAGTCATGTACTCTATTGGCTAAACCGGGATGGGCGTAAACCCAGTGCTGTTGCAGACCATATGATTCATTTTGCCAAGGCGTTGCGCGATGTTAGAGACCACTAGTAACAGAAGCCACGGAAAATGATTAGTAGCTTAACTTCACAAAATGTTGCAACACCATGTCAAGGTCACTCACAGTGTGATGACTATTCACAATCAATTCTGTTGATAGCGATGTGACAAAGTCTTCTAGTTGCTTCTCTTCAATTATACAGTAGATGCTAATTCGTTTCAATGGATGGTCGTCTCCTGAGTTTTGAATTGAATTCGCTATCTACTGTTTCAGTTCAATTTCTATTTCACCAATAAAGAATTCAAATTTAATGAGTTGTTCTGATAGATACCAGAGAGACATTGAAGTTTTCTAAGTGACATGTTTTCCTTCTGGTGCCTCTTTATGACATTCTCCAGATGTAGGCTAGTAGTATGTCCGGCACTTGAAAGCACTTTGTGAGAAATTGCATTATTTTCCCATACCTGGCTCATATAAAGGAGTCGATTTTTTAGGGCTGTAGGATACGCTGTGACGCAGTTTTCGACTACAATGTATAAAAGGATACGAACACATTTTCTCGCCCCCTTATGAAAGGTTACGACTTCTTTCTTCATCCCCTATTTATAAAAGACTACGAACAATTTTTCAATCCCTTATTTAACATAACAAAAATTAGAGCTGAATACCTAACCCACATACGGCACCTTTTTCATCTCTTATTTAACATAGCAGGAATATGCTAGTTACACTATTTAACCCTACATAGTGCACAATAGCAGAGATGAGCTACGAACCCCTATTTAACATAGATGAAATTACAGAGGAATCCCTAACCCACACATTTCATAAAAGGCTCCGGTTCCTTTTTTCATCCCCTATTTAACATTGCAGAAATTACACAGGAATATATGCACATTGCGTTATTTTACTCCCCATATTACACCAGTGCACGATAACAGAGATTCTATAAAAGGGTACGAATATCTTTCTCAACCCTAAAAACTCTACTTAACATAGCACAAATTACAGAGGCTACGGTTCAATCTCTATTTAACTAGAGCCAATGTCAGTTATTTAACAGTGTATATCTCGTAAATGACGAAACATATCGAAATTCTGTTTTCACATTTGGTATGAGGGCATTGAATACTATATGCGAGAAGAGTGCTGACCTCAAGGTCAAGGGTCAAATATTTAACCCTGTATATCTCGTAAACGGCTATATATATTTCGATTTTGTTTTCACATTTCGTATGTGGTCATCGGGTACTATATGCGAAAAAATGGTGACCTCGAGGTCAAATATTTAACCTTTGAGTTGTCAATATATGTTCGGTTGTGGATTAGAGTGTAAAGAGTGTATATCAGTATCATGAGGGGAATTAATCCCATGAACGTTGTCAAACTGTTAGAGGCAAAGTTGCGACGTGCTGAATATGGAAACGTAATCGGAGTCGAGGGTATGGAATTCGCGAGTATGGTATATAGCATAATAACTCACAAATACAATGGGGATGACGCAGATATGCATGAAGATACGCTGGATAGATATAGTGATTTTAAAGGACAGGAAGTCCAGCAGTTCAAGACTTTCAGCTCCAGGTCAACAGGATCCTTCAAGTGCAGAAGTGCTCTTGATGTGAAAAAGTGGCTTTAGTCAGATGCGCATTTTGTTGTGTTCCACTTTGCTTTGGCCACTTATTTGAAATCCCACACCTGCATTTTGAGGACTGAATAGGGGGGCAACACCATCAGCTCAGTGGAAAAGGTTTATTGTTCAGATAATGTAATTATTTAAAGCAGAGGGAAATATAGCAATCAGTCACGATATTGCATTATGTGTGTTTTTGGTTCTCTTATATCGATATTTTGTTTCTTCGCGTTACCAAAGTCCCTCTCTTAGACCTTGACCAGGTGATCATTCAATATCTCTCGTGGTAAGGCTCGCAGTTTTGCATGCGAAAGGTTTATACCACTGTTTTTGGGATGAGCGATTTATATTCTAAGCACATTTTCGTACGGCTCTCAGCGTTCGAGGCACACATATCTCTTGTCAGTATTCGCTCAAGAATATAATTCTGGATTACATCTGCACAGAGTTACTACTGAATCACTGATAAACCCTGTTCGGCGCGTGCCCATCATTAATTAAACTTAACATGCGTAAAATTGATTCTGAAAGTGTGTGCACTTCCACACTAGCATACCGCGAAATCGCTTGTCTACCTCGTCCCGCGCTGCGAGAACACAATCGTTTTGGTTAATATGGTAAAGTAAAGAAAAAATGAAATAAAAATTGAATATCTTTAAGAACGATATTTATTAAATACAAGGGGAACAGTACATTATAAGTAACAAATTGGAATTGTTAAAACTCTTGAATCAATCGTGATGGGCTGATTTAAGAGAGAAACCCTGGCGGAGGGGGCATTACTTTTAAAGCTATCGTTTAGAATGAAATATGTGAAGTCATTCTGAAATGACTCGGGGCAATGCTCCCCAATAATCCACCAATGTCCATGATTTTTTTATAATTAAACACCCACTTGTTTATTTTGAAACTTCCTCTGCAATGAGACATGAATCCCGGATCTTTTGGAACCATGACAGTTCGTGTTCCAGTTTGGACTCTTAATTTTATGGCATAGTACTTCCTTAGTGTGTATAAGTTTCAATTTTGTATCCATTTTAGTGAGGCATTTGCTGTATGTTTTAGTTCTCTGCAGTTTCTAGCTTATTTCTTGTTAGTTATTCTTGGTTCAGAGTCCTGCCGTGGGTAGTCATAACTTTAGGCATTATATTTGATGTTTATTTGTTTTCTGGTTGGCTAGTGTCTACACGTCTCTTGTGCTCGGCAGCACCAACGTGACTTTATTCTGATGTATATTAGTATTATTGATGGCATATTTGTAAGTTATTGTATAAATATTAAGAGTTAGTACTTTGTTTGTTGTTAATTTGTTGCTAATATCTAAAGTAAGTCAGTCGACTTTTAAGGACTGGACTTTTACGGAAGATTTTTGGTAAAATGCATTCTAAACCTTCGTTTCATGGACCTTTACGAGGATTGTGCCTGTGACCTTGCGTACTGCAGAGGAGCGCGATTGCCACTCGGGCACTTTTATGTTACTTGGATACCTGGTATTTGTTCGTATATTCTCCTCACGCAGTGGGTAGCATATGTGGTACAGGCGATCTTTATTTTTTATATGCATACCTCGTCGTTCCATGCACTCAACGCCGGATGGAAAGCAATATTTACATCCAGAGTTGTGCGATGGTATTTTCCCCAGGTTACTTGGTGGTATGTGAACTGTGCGTGAAGTTCTTTTGTTCTTATGGATAACGTTATGAAGTATCAAGCGAAAAATGAAACATGTTGTACTACATTTAATAAAAAGTAATCTATGAAAAATTACATTGTAATTTACAAGGTAATATATACTTTATTATACATACTATTATACATATTACACATACTATTATACATATTATTATACAAGTAGTATATACTTTATTATACATACATACTAGGGCAACATTTAGAGTACGGTAATTTTGAGTCAGCTAAAATATTCATACATTCACATACGCTACATACCATAGCACGGAAAATACCCACAACAAAAATCTAAACATTGCTTATTTGTCTTATTGAGGACATATTTAACTTGTTTTGAACATAATTTAATTCAAAATTTCAGTAATTATGTGACCGGTCTGAAGAAGGTATGAAAATTTTGGGCATAATTGTGTAAAGATAAGTAGTTTGGTCTGCCTATTCGTTTTTAATATATTTTAAAAGATGTTAGAGAAGTTGTGTTTTCATTGTTCTGCATCAGCACATACTAGCTGAAATGTGTGATTCCAAGATTTTGAAAATGAATATAAAACCCTCAATGTGTAAACATTTCTAAGCGGTCTATATAATTTTCTAGGGGGTATTGCTTTGGAAACTGGGATTCTTGAACTGTTTTGCTACTGCTCCTTGCTCCTCCGAATAATATATTAGGTTGAATCATCTTATACAATATTTTTACTTGGTACGCACCTGTTCTGTTGAGAATATCTACCTTTCGCTTTTTATTTAAACGATTATTTTTTTCTTTGGGTTTGTCTCGCTGCGTTGTTAATTTTCTACGTATTTTTTACGTTTGAGTGTGTGTAGTAAACAGCAGCCTAACCACAGCCGGGCGTTTTCTCAGAATATGTTTTTGAGAATTATTATAATATGAACGTTAGTAGGCTTCTTTTTTTGTTTTCTTTTCTGGCCGTTTCTGAGTCGTTTGGCTCGGGATATGGCCGAGTTTGGTTTGTAGAATTGTCAAAGGACAGGACAACTTGCGTCATCTAAGTAATATAAGGAGGAGTCTAGTTTATTTTTTTTGTAATAGTTACTCTTTCTGAATGGATTATTATCACATTTTGTGCGAAGTATAGCAAGTAGTCATTTTAATCAATATTTGCAGTGTACTGCCCAGGTGGTAGGTCCTTTAGGGTTAATTTTAACCCTATCCGTTTTTATATTTCTCCCTGGATGTATATTGTTCGAAACAAAATTAATAGGATAACGGAATCAATAAGAGAAGGTCTAGAAATTAGAAGAGAGGTGATATGAGATAAGGTAGTTAATAGAAGAATTAGGAATGAATAGGGAAATTACGGTGATGTACAGTTTTGTAGTGAATAGCATGTTTCCGCGTCTACGTAGAGAGGAAATATTGCATATAGTTAATAAAGAAATGTGACGGAAAGTTACAGAAGAATAGGATAGTGATGGAATTCAGAAGGCTTTAGAAGTGGTATGGGAGAATGGCTTTTGTAAGATAGGTGGCAAGATAGTGCGTGCGAAAGAAGGCTTCAGTATAGGATCTTGTGTAAGCCCAGTGTTAGCAGATTTGGTGATGGATGATTGGGAAAGAATGGTGGTGGAAAAAGAAAATGACCGACTACTACTGTTTTACAGGTACGTTGATGGCTGTCTGGGTATTTGGAAAGGATCAACAAGCACATTAGATATATGAATTAAGGAGCTCAATGATAACGGCAAAGAGATGTTTTTGGAAAGCGAGATAGAAGAAAAAATAAATTTCTTAGATATCAGTATTGCGGAAACGAAAGAAGGGGGAATTGTAACTTCATGGCTTCAGAAGAAATGTGCAGCAGGAGTTTTTGCCACAAGAGGACTGACGTTGATGAAATAACTAAAGAAAATTTCATAAGACATGGAGGAAAGAATATAAGAGATTAATACGGAAGAAGATCAAAAGAAGAGAGATGTGGAAAGGCTTGGGAACAATCAAAAGAGAATGGATATAGTGAGGATGGCAGAAGAATGGTCTGGAGGAGAAAATGGCACAAAAAGAAGAAGGAGAAAGAAGGAAAAGAAAGTGAAAAGAAAAAGTGATTTGGGATAGAAAGTAGAGGAAGAATTCCCTAGAAAATCAAGCGGCTGTTAGGAAAGGTAGGAGCAAAAACATATAGGCAAGGGGGAGAGGGTCTTGGACTTAGCAAGTAACAAGAAGCAAGGTGCTCTGAAGGGTGAAGAACAAAGAGGAGTGATATACAGTGTTCGTTGTATGAACTGTATGGTAGTGTATATAGGAGAGACGAAAAATAAATTGAAGGAAAGGCTTATACAACACAAGGATGACGTCAGATTAAAAAGAGGCAGAAATGCTATTTACAAACATTTGCAGGAAGAGACGCATGATATAGACTGGGAAGAAGCGGAGATACTAGAACAAGAGGAAAGGATATTAGTAAGGAAGTGAAAAAAATCGAGCAGAATTAGGGAAACGGGAGATAAAGCGATGAACTGGAATGGTGGATTGAGTATAAGTGATGAATGGGAAGACATACTGGGAAGAGAAGAGCAGATAGAGTATTCCAGAAAATAGGGACTGTTCTAAAGCCTCCCTCACCCAGTTTGTTCTTAATTATCATTTAATTATTTATTTTTATTTTATTTTATTACTGTTTTATTTTGTTAAATATACCTTTTTATTATTTATTTATTTAATAATTATTTATTTTCTTATATATTTGTGGCTTACTTACTTTATATTTACTATTTATTTATTACACTTTTATTTATCTAAAATATTTTTGTGTCTAGATAATTTCCTTCCTATGTTTTTTCCTGTTACAAATATGTGATAGCGGTATGGTTGATTATGGGGTGTGGCCTGTGAGTGAAGGACTGTGATTGACTATAATTTGTTTAGTTTTGGAAAGTAAACGAATTCTGGGACGTGATTGGCTGATGATTTAGAAAGAATCTCTTGGCCTTCTGCGGCTTTTTATGAACTGTTAGCATTTATTAATGTATCATCTGAGGAAGATGTTGTTAGAACATTGAAACTGCTATTTGTGTATTTTTTTAAAATAAAGTTCAGGTCGATAGACTTGTCACCTTGATTTAATTAAATTAAGTACGGATGCAAGGCCTCAATGTAATTCTATATATTGTTTGGACTTGACGTATGTAGTATATATTGGTGCGCAGTCTTTGGTTCATGTCTCTGGGACCCAGGATGTTGCCGGTGTCCGAATTACCAAGTAGGTCAGATTAGAACGCTTTCTTTATATTAAGAGTGGTTTAAGTTCTAGTTTCTGTTTAGGTTTGAGAACATTTCACTTCTGAAGGTGAGTCAATGTTAGGTATTACGTGTTTTGGAAGTTGATTTTTTTTTGCCTAATAAGAAGTTCGGATTTTTTTGAAAAAGTGTGGTGGCCTTAAGGAAGGCATTTGTTTTTGTTTCTTATTGTTTTTAAGTTTTGTCTTCCCTCTGCGTGAGAGCTGATGTTTTATAGTTCAGAGAAAGTTCAGTGCTATTATCTTTGCTATGGTTTCCTCAGTTTTGTCGGTTCAATGTAGAAACAGTTTTTATTTTTTTGCATATTTCGATGCGTAGATCCATTTTTTATTCAAATTGTGGGTTCACATCAAGAGTTTTACCACCATACCTAATCTGACATCGTGCAGAATGTAATCAGTTAGGGCTCGTTGATGAGTTGGATGTGAAGCACAAAGAAGTTAAGAAAACTTCTATTGACGATCTTGTTAATGGTTTCTAAAACGAAGCCAATACGTTACTTTTTGATACATTAGAGCTTTTCATCTGCTGTAAATAACACTACAAAAAGTTAACCATTAAACTTTATTTATTTTTTATGTGAGATATGAGTGTTACTTGATTTAGCTATATCATGGTAACAGTGAAGAGTGAATTACATATATGCAGAGTATGAAGTAAAAACTAGGCTTGGAAATATGTGGGATGCGCCAAGCCATTAATTCTGCCAGACACCGTTGTGGAGGGTGTATCTCAGCAAGTTCTCGAGCTCACCCCGCAACTTTAATATCTTTACTCTCTAAAATCGATATAAACTGTGTAAAACTCCACTTTCGCACTCCCAATTTGGACTTTATACCCCGCAAACTGAAAATCCTGGCGGAATCCCTGGTCATTTTGGTACATCTTAAAAGGTATTTCCTAAATGTTCTTGCCTACCCCCAAGGGAGGACTGAAATGACGCCACTGATTATATTAGTGTGTTTATAAATATTACGCTTACTTTTGAAGTCAATAAACAAACTTATTTGTACCTTAATAGAAAGGTATTAAATGTTCAATTATGCCATTGCATGCACGAAGCGGAAATATCCCCAGTACACGTTCCTCGCAGCTTGTGAAAGCTGATCTTCTGAAGCAAATATGCGCTGAGGTGAAATCGACTGTTCAATCACCTGAAATGACTAGGGTGATCGTGGATTTCATTATAGACACGGTAATAGGAGTAGTCATTAAACGCATGGAACCAGAGGCGGCGTTAGG
>JAGDQP010002969.1:0-14238 GCA_022664845.1 Lepisma saccharinum
AAATTTCATTCCGACATTTGTTTTCACCAAAATTACGTAGTCACCCGCATGCAACCATTTCTTCAACTTAAATCATCCAACCGTTTCTGCCTCTCGGATGTTCAATAGACACGAATCTGGTATAGTCTAATAAAATCGATAAAATGATCAAAAGTTTATCGACGCAACAGACTTCCATAACATTACCAATCTAATTCATATCTGTTGGATTCCATTCGGCACACCAAGTACTCTTTTTCTCCGTGGTCTAAAGGAAAACGTTGCTACACTCGTGCAAAATAATGTACTTTTCGCATTGCGAAAAATTCTTCAAGTTCATCGTAGCAGTAACAATATGGATCGTCACAATATAGCATGGGCATTGGCAGTACTTTAGTTTAGTTCATCGTCACCATAACATTAGTTCCTTCTACAGGCGAAGGGATTAGGCATTTTTTCAAAAGATTCATTGCCACAGTAACACCAACTTTCCCATAACATGAAACGAACTTAGCTACTTTTTAACAATGATTTGGTTCATCGCCATCGTAACATTAGTTCCCCACAACAGGCAAAGGGATTAGGCATTTTTTCAAAAGATTCATCGCCACAGTAACACCAACTTTCCCATGACATGAAACGAACTTAGCTACTGCTTTAACAAGGGTCCAGTAGTAAGTCTCTCACTACAAAGGAAGAGCATAGGCAGTACTTTGGTTTAGTTCATAGCCGTCACGATACGAAACAGGGTTTGGCCATTAATTTTCATTTGCAAGCATAGAGTCCAAAACATATAAGGATAATTAAACATTTTATGTACTCTCATAGTATGATTGGAAACCTTTATTTTCTCTGTGGCAACACACCTAACACAAAAATACTTCCAAAGGGCACGCAGGTTCGAGTCTTCACCCCAACTCCAATTCAGTCCAAGACAGTTCCGATATCCGAATCTTTACAACATTACGGTAAACCAGACTTATATTCTGGAAGTTAAATTTCAAGAATTCCTCGTCTGCATTAAGATCTTACGTTATATTACCTTGTCTGTCTCTACCGGGGACAGGGTTTGGCCAACGACAATAAATTTTCCTTTTTAGACATTATTATTGCAACTTGTAGACCTATCTGAGGGATTCCTATGCAAATTCATCTGAGTTCGTTTCTTTAATCTAGCATACAGGAAGGCTAACAAAATGGGTGTCAGTTCGATTCCAGGCTAAAGTCCAGAACTCTAGGTCAATATACAAATCTGTCTTGGCGATTTCATTAAAAGTACACTTCGAAGACATACGTAGATTCGACTCCAGTCAAAATTCTTAAATGTGTGTTAGTTCAATATATAATTATGTCATAAGGCGACATTCTGCCATCAGCAAAATTCCTAAAACAAACAACTAAGTCTTCACATATGTATTTATCAGTCAGCATTAGTCAAATGTTTCAATACCCGTCCAAGTATTATCTTCAGTAACCATCACCACTATACCACAACAACCTTAATGTTAAACTTTAACCATTGGATCTGTCGCAGGGTAACAAAATCTGACACTTGGAGCAAGTTAAACTTTAACCATTGGATCTGCCGCAACGACATTCTTTTCTTTCAACACAAGTCAGCAAAACAGTTAAATTACATTTTATTATGCAAAATCAGTGTTTATATTTCTGCATATCTCAATTCCAACTTATATTCAATCATTCTTTTCGTGTTCGTTTTCTTTCTATAATTTACTAAGGCCTTTGCAAGCTTTTCAGCACAAGTTTAGTCAAATTACATTTTAATACGCAAAATCAGTGTTTATAATTCTCTCAATCAAACATCAGCCCTAACTAAAATTATATCAAACAATGTTACTGCCAATACAATGTTCCTAGATCTTCTTAATATTCACAAGTACTTGAAATATCTTACATTCATGTCTCATTGTCATCCTTACCAATAAGCATTTCATGTTTTCTTTTTACCCTCTCAATCTTCTTTCTCATTTCTTGTATTGTCTGATAAAAAAAAAGGATCATGAAAAAAAAACTCTTTCCTTTCCTTCTTCTTCTTCTTAAACTAAATTAATTTCTTTGCGCCTGTAGGTATCTCGTTGAAGCCAACCCCACTATTATTTTTTTCAAAACTTATTAATTTGATGTTCTTCTTTTTCTTCTTTCAAGGAAAGGGTAAACATGACTTGCGGCATTCCGGAGTACATTTTTCTGTGCCTAGCCAGGCAGGGGGTGAGAAGCAAGGGTTGTGAATAGCAAAAACAATTAGTGACCTGTCAATCCACGGAGTACGTTTGCGTGGTTACAGCCAAAATCTCATCCTACAAGTTCGTGTTTAATTAATACGTAATTAAATCATGGAGTACATTTGTGGGTCGTCTATATTTTTTCATCCAAGAAACTCTTGTTCTAACTTGTTTCGTAGATTCATTCAAGGAGGAGTGTCTCAAATAGCCACCTGGCAATCCACGGAGTACATTTGTCGGGTAACAGTCGGAGTCTCATGCAACAAACACGTGTTTAATTAATACGTAATTAAATCATGGAGTAGCAGGCTAGGTGTACTCTACTGACTGAAAGAGAAAAGCTTCCACCTTTAAAGTAATTGTTCCCCCACGGTCTCTCTCCTAAATCCTGATATGACTGGGGGCAATGCCCCCTATAAATCAGGGCATGTTAGACTGTTTATTATTATTATTAAACATTAATTGTTCGAATATTAGATTAAACGGGCTTATCAATATTTTACATTAATTTTATTTACATATTGTTCTGTTTTCAGTTTTAGCGTTTAATCTGAGTTTTATCAGAAAATAAAACTGTTTTCTTCGACGTTAAAAACGTGTTTATCTTTACTACTTCTCATACATATCGAGGGATTTAATACAAGGCAATAACTTTATTACCCAAGACCGATAGTCCGTTATTCAACTAGTTTGTGACATTTTATAGATAACGTCCGCTGGGTAAAAAAAATTCACCCGCCATTGCGCAGTGTCAGAATTTCGTTGACCAACCACCAAAGTAGCCATGTGTTGATGTTTGAAAAAAAGAATGGTAGAATTGTGTTCTTTGGCTAATTTTTTCCCATTTACACTTAAATCTAAACGAGTTTTCTAGTTCTAATGGGGCTACGATATTATTGCTCTAGGTTGTTATACGAGACAGGTTTATTTGCTACCCCGACTTTTGATGGAAGGAGAAAAGAAGATAGACCTCTGACCGCTCATGAATGCTACAAACCTTCTGGTAAATCTTTAGATGGAACAAATTGACGGCAAATAGTAGACCCTACTGATATTTTCCAGAAACTTAATTTATTAGAGGAAATTATTTTATGTGTTACCGCCACCAATATGATGTGATGTACGCAAAATGGGGGAAACCTGAAAAATTGTAAGTTGATAGATAGATAGAGAAAGAGAGAGAGAGAGAGAGGGAGAGAGAGAGAGAGAGAAATATATCTATCTTTAGGAAAATTCTATATTTCTTTTCCTATAAATGAATATGCTGATTTTTTCTTTGGTTCTGACGAAAGGAACCTCCATTCCTCCATTTCCTATTCTCCATTCTTCATAACATTAATACAATTGTATTTATCTGTAGCAATGTTAAAGATTGAAATAATTTGAAACAGTAGAGCCAATGGAGATCTTTCTTAAAAATACATTTATTTTGAACCTTGTGATTGAATAAATATCATTAAAAAAAAAAAAAGAATAAAGGAACAAAAGCTGAGGCCTTGAATTTGCGAAAAGTCTCGCACGAGACGAAATCAACTTTTGAAACTGCAAGACAAGACGATACCACCTTCACTTCTCGTTTCGCGTCCATCCTAACTTGGTCCATTAATCTTTACATCTGAATCGCTGAACCAAGGATAAAAATTGTGTTATTACAATAGAAATAATAATAATAATAACTCTTTAAAAACATATTTTTCTTAACAATTCGTACTAAA
The DNA here is from genome assembly GCA_022664845.1 of Lepisma saccharinum. Classification (NCBI taxonomy): domain Eukaryota; kingdom Metazoa; phylum Arthropoda; class Insecta; order Zygentoma; family Lepismatidae; genus Lepisma; species Lepisma saccharinum. Next base: position 3,938 of record JAGDQP010002969.1, read on the forward strand.
AAGTAAATATAAATTTGTTTATGCATGACTAAAAAAGAAAAGAATAGGGCATGCTCTCTTATATAGTCATTTTATAAATTCTTCAATTGGATGCCTCATGCTTTTCTTCATGCATAAAGAAATTCTTTTTTTCTTTTACTTTTTAGTACGAATTGTTTAAGAAAAGTATGTTTTTAAAAAGATTTTTAAATTATTATTTTCGAGTTATTTCTGTGTTCAGATAATTTTGTTCAAGCTAATGTTTTGGTACCCAAATCCTAAAGTGTTCTGCAACCAGTCAAACTCAACATCGGTGCAGGCTAGTATTAATTTTAGGATAATGAAATTTATATTAAAAAACATTAATTAAAATATGCTTTTAAAATATATAAATATATATATATATATAAAGTATATGAGAGTAACAATGGAATATTGTCTTATCAAGCGACTCGCCGACTACGTCGCTATGCAAAATTTCATCATTGTATGACGTCCGGAAATGAGTTAAATTAACGTTGCAAGATTTGAGAACACCATGAACCATTGTGAATTACAGAAAAGTATGTAAGAACCGACTATTGTTAACGTTTCAGCTTTGTATGAAAGCCTTCCTCAGACTTCTATCTGCTGACAACCAGGGTAGTAATCTCAAAATAGATGAAGCTCTAAAAGCAGTCGGAAGGAAATAGAAACAATGAAAGAGACAAGAAGGAAAGGTTCAACAGAGAAGGAAAAATAAAAGAAACAAAAGCAAAATATGGCATGGATGAAACAATGAAAGAATAAAATAAGTGTTTTTATGGGAGAAAGTGTAAGAACATACAGGAAGGGAGGAAGCAAAGATCTTGAGATAGCAAATGGAAGCGAAAAAATAAGCAGAGATGAATAAGAATTCATATATGGAAATTAAAAGCAAAGAATGGGAAATAGTGTTTTTAGAAAAAACTACGAAAAGAATGGAAGACAGATTAACAGAACATAAGGACGATGTGAGACTAAAAAAAATGAAAGAAATGCAGTGTATCGAATGGGAAACAACAGCAATTCTAGAACAAGAAAGGTGAACATAGAAACTGGAAGGAGGCCAGAAAGATAAAAGAAATGAAGAACAGAGTTATGAATTGGAAAGAAAGGACTAAGCATAAGTAAGAAATTCTGAAGAGAGCAACAAAAGAAAAGAGAAAGGGAAAAAGATAGCAGAAAAGAAGTAGATTCAAGAGTGAAGGATATAGTGAAAAAGCAATAAAAAGGGTCTAAGGAAACAGGAGCGGGGCGAAAAGAAAAGAGAAGATAAATATGTAGGTGAAGGAAGAAGGGCGTTTCCAGGAAAATATTTATAAAAGAGATGAGCAAGAATATGTGAGTAGATGGAAGGAAACGTCTGAAGAATGCACTGATACAGGAAAAAACATAAATTCTGTGTAACGATTTCTTTTGTTAGCAGAAAATCCTTTTTTATTTATTTATTTATTCAAAACATAACACAACAGGCAATATGCCTAATTACAGTGCTTGCGTGTACATGATAGTAATTACAAGATACAAGAAACAATCATATTACTTCACCTGCAGTTCTCTTAAATTCTTTGTAAGTCATTCCAAATATATCTACATCAACTTTAGGTTCAATTTTGTTGTAGAAAGCACTCATTCTCCAAATTGGGGATTTATATAGAATTTCAGTCCTTTGCTTTTTGCAATAGAATGTCCCATTATTACCTAATCTAGTTTTAGTGTTCGGAACTTGAATGAAAATTTTCGGAATTAAATCAATACAATCAATTTGATTGTGTATTAATTTGTACAGAAATATTAAATCATTTAAATGCCTTCTTCGTTCCAAAGTTTGTATATTAAAATTGCTCACTAATTCCCTGTATGATATGTATGCAGGATATAATGTGGTTTTTCTATACATTAGTAATTTCAAAAATTTACACTGGATTTTCTCTATTGCTTTAACATATTTCTGAGTGTTCGGAGTCCATATAATACAGGAGTATTCTAGCTGTGATCTCACGTAAGAGTAATACAGTTTTAAAAGTGTTGAGTCAAGATGGAGATCCTTGCTAAATCGATAAATATACCCAAGATTCCTGTACGCATTGTTAGTGATCATTTCAATGTGACGCCCGAAGTTTAATTTTGGATCGAAAACAACTCCAAGATCTTTAACAGTTTCAGGTTTCGATAGATTTACTCCATCAATCGAGTAGTTGTACTCAACATACTTTTCTTTCCTTGTAAAAGATATGGAATTGCACTTTTTTGTATTAATTACAAATTTATTCCTGTCGCACCACTCTTTGACATTATCTAAGTCCTTTTGTAGTTTGGCACTGTCCTCAATTGATTCAATTCTAGCGTATAATTTCAGGTCATCCGCGAATAAGAGAATATGGGAGTTCTCGATACACTCAGATATATCATTAATAACTAAAAGAAATAATAAAGCGGCGAGGTTTGAACCTTGTGGTACTCCGGACAGTGTCTCAAAATATTCTGAAATATAACCTTTAAAAATTACTGACTGCTTACGTTTACGTAAATACGAAGTTAATAATTTTATGGTTTCCGTAGAAAAACTGAAGAACGTAAGTTTGCGTAGCAAAACATCGTGATCAACCAAATCAAATGCTTTACTGAAATCAATGTATACGACGTCTACTTGGCCTCCGTTATCTAGCTCAGTTGCAATGAAGTCAGTTACAACTGCTAAGTTTGTTGAGGTTGATTTATTTTTCAAAAAGCCGTGCTGATGTGGTGAAAGAATGGAGTTTACATGATTCAGTATTCGCCTATATATAACACATTCATATACTTTTGCAAACGATGATAAAATAGATATTGGTCTGAAGTTTTCGACGTCTTTAGCAGCATTTCCGGATTTTGGAATAGGACAAATTAAACTTTCCTTCCATTTGTCAGGGAATACACAAGTTTTAACAGATAGATTTAATAAAATATATAATGGATATTTAAGAATCTCAGCACAACCTTTTATTATATAAGGTGGAATTTCGTCCGGCCCGCAAGATACCTTAGGTTTTAACATTTTGATTGCTTCCTCAATTTCTTTCATTTTAATTTCTTTTATTTGCAACGTGTTTAAAAGTTCACTTCTAGGGTTTTCTGACAAAATTTCAGATTTGTACTGGGGTGTTACAGTTCTAAATACAGACTGAAAATAATGTGCAAAAGACCTAGATACTTCCCTGTTACTTTCTAGCTCTTTGTCTCTGTATTTCAAAGAAGTGGATGAGAGATGTTTTGTCTTACTTTTAATTTAAAGTCAAATTGTGTATATGATTCGTTTTGATAGCACAAAATTCCTTTTTTACGTCAAATTATGTATGTGATCAATTTTGTGAGCACAAAGTTCCGTTCTTAAGCCAAACTGTGTATGTGATTAATTTTGTTAGCACAAAATTCCGTTTTCTTTAAGTCAAATTGTGTATGTGATTCATTTTGCTAGCACAAATTCCTTTTTAAGTCAAACTGCGTATGTGGTTCGTTTTGCTATCACAAAATTTCTTTTTTTTTTTAAGTCAAATTGCGTATGTGATTCGTTTTGTCAGAACAAAATTCCATTTTCGAAAGTCAGTTAGAATATACATCTCAATTAAATCGATTTCGTGATAAGACTTGTAAGCAAAGATGAACATATTGAAGTTAGATCTCTCATCTAAAGAGAGTAATTCCCATATATTCCACGTAGACTGCTCTAACCTCATGATCGCAATGTTATCTTTTGTGCTGATTTCCGGCATTATTTATAAAATTAAAATATGGGGAAGTACGCAGCTTCTCGAATACACTGTCTCTGCAAATCGATTATATCTCTTTCCATGGTTAATTTTTAATAAACATGCAGAGTAAAAACAAGTTATCTAAACACAAGAAAGAAGAAAAGACACAAAAAGCAAAAAAAAAAACTTTTTAAAAGACATACTTTTCATAATTAATTCGTACTGAAGAGTAAAAAATAATTTTGTTTATGCATGACTAAAAACAAAAGCAAGGGCGCGCTAATTCAATAAATTATAAAGTGATTGTATATGAGAGAGCGCTTCATGCTTTTCTTTTTAATCATGCATAAACAAAACTATTTTTTTACTTTTTAGTACGAATTGATTAAGAAAAGTAAGTCTTTAATTTTTTTATTTTTTTTTACCCAAATCCTAAAGTGTTCTGCAACCAGTCAAACGCCGGTTCGTTGCAGGTTAGTATTTATGGGTAATATTAAAAATAAATATTAAAATATGCTTTTAAAATATATGAAAGTAACAACAGAATATTGTATTGTCACTCGACTTACGTCGCTGTGAAAAATTTCATCATTGTATGACGTCGGGAAATGAGCTAAAATAACGTTGCAAAATTTTAGGACACCACGAACCATTGTGAACTAAAGAAAAGATTGTAACAAAAAAGGCAGCACGCTTCAACTGGAAGTACGTAATTCGTTTTCCTAACTTTTTTTTGTACGTACACAGACACGCACGTGCACACACACACACATGTCTGTCCACGCCCCTTTTGTATGAGTGTTCTCTCTTTCAACGGCAGTTGGAAAATGTATAATTAATTAAAATAATTAAATGAATGTTTGTTAGTTTTATGACTAAGTGCTTTTATGCTAGAAAATGAATTTCCGGCTTTTGGGATTTTTCTCTTCCTTTCTTTTTACCTTTTGTTTTTCTGTATAGACTAATGAAATAACTTCCCCCACAAGTAATGTTTCCGCTTTTGAGGTTTTTGTTGACCGAACTTGTCAAACATAATTTACATTATTGACTCAAACAAATATAATGTATTCAACGCTCAGCAAAATAGTATCACTCGCATTATGATTGATTGTCAATCTCTCTCTCTCTCTCTCTCTCTTTTCTCTCTCTCTCTATCTGTATTAGTCCATTATCACGGGAAATTGAAACATTATTCTCCTGGAACAACAAAATGCACTTTAATGCAATAAGCGGATACATAAGCACTGTAAATAAAATTGTATCATTTTGTGCTTCAAGTACACATTTTATCATACACACAAAAGTCAACTTTTGATAACTTCTTTGCACTTAGGTAAAGAAGTGAGTACAAGGTACACTCAGATTCACAGAAAATGAGCATGGGAAGATGTTCTAACTCCAAAAGAATCGCACAATTTGGCAACACTGTCACAAAGATTCAAAGTGGATACTTCATACGTTCAATTTCTCATCTCATGAATAGTGTTTCAATTAGAGTTTAGAGTTTGCGATCTGCGCCACTATACCACAATAATCGCCTGAGGTTGGTGAGGAATACTCAGAGAAGAAACTCAATCACTATGAGAGGGTTTAAGACTTCGAATTCTGGACTTCTTCATTATAAGAATATAGAAGCCTAGAACACTATAACTGTAAGTAAATTAAGAAACAAACAAATGAAACAACCGTCGAGTTTACGGTGCAATAATAGGCTGTACTGCGATCAGATATATCTCCGTGAAACGAACGTTGCGAACGCCGTAAAAATGTTTTAATGTCACCGTTCGTAATTATACGGAGTCCCATCGTTGGTTTCGTTTACAGTCTTGCGTTATCGGACTCGTTCGATTCTTAAAGTTTAAAATATTCACACCATTTAGTGTTTATTTCAGTGTTACTCCAGTTTTCTCGACCTTAATTCTCCTTCTCGTAATCAGCTTGTTATTGAAATCTGTAAATTATTTTACAGCATACTGAGCAAATCCTAGATTAGGCCTATATCCCATCCTGGTTGGGAAGAAGGGAAAGAGACCATTGGGAAGACTAGGCCATCTTTGGGAGGGCAATATTACAAGGAACCTTCGAGAAATATCTGTTCGTGATGAAAAGTAGCTTGATCTTGTTCAGGATTGAATCGAATGGCGAACGTTTGTTACTGTGACTGTGAACTTCCGAGTTCCGTAAGCCATAGGACAAGTTACTTACTTAGCGATGCCTTCTTCTATACATGTTTATATATAAAATAAATGTAGAGCTAATATATTGGAAAAGAAAAAAATCTTATGTTGGTAGTGGAATGCACTGTTTCTATAGCCTGAATAATATTACGCCATTTCTAATACTACACAGAAAATTACGTGTTTAAATTTGATTTTCTTGCAAACGACTCCGGACGGTAACTCGTTTGAAATGCCACGAAAATTGGGAACATAACCTCATATAGAGTGATAAGATATAAGGCAGAAACTAACAGCCAGAATATATAAAGTACGCGTTTCTATTTAGCTTCTGCTAGGTCCTTTACTGTGTGTGAGAAAACAATTTAATCAGTTGTAGCACTGGACCTTCCTGATAACTGAGAAAGTTTATTATATTTGACTTTGTAACAAAACACATAGACACTCAGCCCATACAACTTTCTCGGAAGTTTATTCTAATCCTATTCTATTCTTCGTTTCAAATTTCATTTTCTAAACTTCTTTCTCTCTCTCTCTCTCCTTCCAAGTAACTTAAAACCTCTACTTTTTTTCTCTTCTGATTTGATTTTCAGAAAACTTTTATTTTCATATACTTCCATTTTCTGGAACTTCCATTTCCCCTATCCTCCGGCCAGTTACCAAGCAACGCAGAAATGGATACCGACAACCTAGGAAACAGGACACGGAGTGTAGGAAAGCCGGAGGTAGGTACGTACAATGAAAAGAACTACAGAGTTGAAACTCTTGAAAGAGTTGCAAACTGGAAAATAAACTTTAATAAAAAAAAAAAAAAATGTTTGGAAAGGAGGTTGACAAGAGCCACACTTTCACATTTCTTCAAATAGATATGAGAATCCTTGTAAAGAAAAGTTTTGAAGAATGAAATCAAAAGTTAGATTTTCATACATTTAGAGTTTGAAAATGCTTAACAATTCATGGTTTCTTTCAAATATTCAATCACAGAAATGTTTTCCAGTCAGCTCTGAAGCGGAAATGGATCGGGTCCGCAGGAAGCAGGGTGACTCGGAATAATTTTGATATCCAAAAATTACTAGACCAAAAGGAGTTTCAGGAATTACTATATCTCTTGAAGAAGTGTCCAGGTTCGACTAGCTAGAGAGGACGATGATCTACCGACCAAGCTCCATAAATGTGTGTTATTGGTCTCCAAATGAATATTGATTATTTTAGGATCTAAACTACAGAGTTTAATAATTATGATTTAAAAAGTAGATTACTATCAAAATGTATTGTATCTTAAATCTTGTCTATAATAGTAACAAGCAACTACGAAATATACGTGGGGAGTGTACAATATTCGTCCAACATTGAAACAGAGAACTTGCCTAGATCGGAGATAATAATAAATGAATATAACAACAGTTTATAAGTTACTAAGATGATTTTCAATATGCACATAACAAGAATATACAATAGTGAATGTCGTATCGTACGTTACACAAATATACTATCATTCCATCTTATACGTCTGTTCGAGTTAAGAAGTACCGGATATAGTTTAATGATACTTGTAAAAGAAAACCCAATATGACATATCCCACCCATCATGCTAACTCACAGGCCAGCCAATCGTGTGATATTGGTGCAAATGGACTAGTCAATGTGTTCTTCGTTCGTCGCTCCTTCTATTGATCTGGGTTTACCCCGAATTCTGGACACAGACAACGCCGATACAGACCAGCAAGTAAGTGTTTTACTGAAAACTCGAAGCAGATTATGACACATGACTTTTCGACTTAGCCGTGTGGCGCCATGAACTGAAGAAAGTAAGCTGCAGATAGTGTGCAGTCGCCAAGAAATCTGGATTCGATTTCGTTGAGCCAATCACAGCTACCTTTCCACTCGCAGTACATCGTCGTACCAGCAACGAAGCTTTATCAAAAGTGATTCAGCCCGTTCAGACGCCATATATGAAGTGAGGCTTTTGTATACAGAGGGGTGAAGACAAGTTAGACAGTAGTAGTATGATGTCATGCCAAATCTACTTCGAATTTCTGATGTAATGCACGGTCCATTCAATTACTTGGAGTGGGGCCTGCATATGGCTTATCTGTGCTTCTCGAACAAATAGTAATCTATCCACTTTCACCAATATCACATGTCTGGCTGCGCTGTGGATTAATTATTTGCTAATATTGTGAAGACCTAAAAGAAAATGTGTGTTTTTCTTTTTTCCAAGAGAAAAGAAATAGTTCTGTATTTGATATTTTTTTAAATTTAAATTTCTTTCTGGAATTATTTTGTAATACTGAAGAAGTTATTATTTTGGGGTTATTTATTTTCCTTTTATTAAAAATAGTCTAATGCTATTTCAGTTGGTAAAATTGGATTCTTTCAATCTCACTTTCCTCTTTTGCTTTATCTTTTATTCAATCTCTTTCGTTTTAATTGGATACGAAACTTGGAAGACTTTTTTTTGTACATGTGCTTTGCACACGGGGAACAAATGAAATATTTCCGAGGGTGTCCAACCGTAAAATAGAACTCACAAAAGAGGAGGAGAAAGAAAATTCACTATCCAGAAGTCACTTTTGGACCAGTGTCGTGTACTCTCTCTCTCTCTCTCTTTGGCTTTTGACGCCAACGCAGACTGAAGTGCTGCTGCTTCTCCTCACTTTATCTCATCTCTGTTTAAAGACTCCAATAATGGAAAAAAGTGGCAACAATGGAAAAGAAGCACACATTATTTACCATGAGAACCACACCACTTAACCTGAGGACAGACTCTTAAAGAGAGTGCCACGTGTCATACATAAAACAAACCTCTCTCTTTCCCTTCGTGTGTGTGTGTGTGTGTGGTATGCGACTTCTTCACATGTGACGATTTTACATTCCTTAAGCAGAACTCTGTACAAGGGACAGGAATAATAGCTAAAGGGTATAAAGTCTGCGGTTAGGAAAGAAAAGTAACAATTTTAGAAATTAGAAAACGGAACAACAAATGTATGTTACCTACTTATTTCCCTGTATACAACGGGATAAATTGTATACTTCTCTATAATATACAATTCATGATACACAAAACCTATATTTTATCTATTAGAGCCTCTTCTAAGTAAATTCGGGAAATGTCTCCGCCAAAAAAATATTTATTCTCGAAAAAGGCAGGTTTTATGACAGCATTTCTATAATTAACTTCTTAGCATTTACTACCTGTTGAGAGCCTTTGTAACTTCTGATGCAAGTGAACCGTAAACGCGACCAATCTCGAATGTACCTACTGGTAGTCGCAGGGTTCAAATACTACGTGATAAATACGACAAATGAGTATGTGAACTGTTATGTATGTAATAGGGGAAAGTCGTCGAAGGCGACACACACTTTTTAAACGATACACCCTTGTTTCTCTTCTGCGTAGTGTTTCACCTCAGCGCGTTGTAGAGATTGGAAGTTGTTCCCAGAATATAGCTTATCATTCTCCATTATTAACACGGCATACGTGGATAGCTCCCTTTGCCACTAGACCACGGCTGTTGTTCTCGATGAACACCTTAACAACGAAAAATGGGAAAAAAGCAATCAACCAAAACCGGTACTTTGGTACTATTTCCCATTCGTCTGAGAGAAGTGTCAGTCATGCTGGCCTCTGCTTACCCCTCACTCTCACTCACGCTGATATGAAGAGGACAGTACAACGTTGGGTACCTGTGAGTTTCATACCCACTTGTCTCACCATTGCTCATTTGTAGATTTAGTTACTTCTAAGTCATTTCACCAAACTGATAGAATATAATATTTTTATTTCTCTTAAATGATACGTAAAAACTTTAGAGAAAGAAATAGTGATAATGGCCTGGGAAGATTTTATAATTTAATTTATCAGTAGAATAGATGTCTATGATCTAAGCCCGTCACATGTCTTAACAGAGGCGCCAGAACCTGGGGGTTGAGCCCCCCATATTTTCTTTGAAGGGGCTCAGACCCCTCAATGTTTCACAGATATAATTTTAATGATCTTATTTCTACAAATGCTTATTCTTGCCTAGTTTTTAAAAACTGAGACACGCATTTCTTTTTTTGTTTGGAAAGAACATTTTAAAGAAAACATTTCGCACCATAAACACGTTATTTTCTTTCCTGCACCGTGTGCAGGTGAGGATTGTTGTCAAAGGATCCTCGGTTATGGTCAGAGACGAAGTGGTCATTCCGAAAAAATTCCCAGTGGGTTGATAAATTGGTGGTCTACGACTATAACTATTGCTTTCTAATCAAATGCTTGGTTTCGTAGTGAGAAAAACAAACATAATCACTTATCTTTCGTACATTACATGTTCCTCTTTAAACATGTAGACAATAAAAATACTAACAAGGGAAGTGTTTCGGTCCGAACAGAATTTTTTTATAAGACTTA
>JAGDQP010002969.1:19238-85754 GCA_022664845.1 Lepisma saccharinum
TGCGAAACTTGGACATTGAATGCGCAAACGACTCAAAGATTGAGAGTCACACAAAGAGCAATGGAGAGGTGCATGCTAGGAATAACCAGGAGGGACAGGAAGAGAAATGAATGGATTCGCGCACAAACAAAGGTAGAGGATGTAATCAAGAGTGCGAAGAAGATGAAGTGGAGATGGGCCGGTCACATAGCTAGACGAACAGATGGAAGGTGGACGACAAATGTACTACAGTGGATTCCTAGAGAAAAGAAACGACCGAGACGACGTCCAAATGTAAGATGGGTAGATGAAATCAAGCGTTTTTCAGGAACTACATGGATGAGGATATCAGCAGACCGAGATATGTGGAAAGAAAAGGGGGAGGCCTTCATCCAGCAGTGGATAGAAAACGGCTGAATATGATGATGATGATATATATAGATAGATAGATATAGATATATAGATATATATTAGAGTGGTTTTGAGTATAACTTCAAATCAGGTATAAATTACAAAACTTTAAAACAATTTAAAGATAAAAAATTAAGTCCTTCTACGCAGATAACAATATACGAAGTATAAAAAGTTATTTATTCAGATCAAAGTAACAGCAGTGGAAAATACGAACCAGCCATATTTTCCTTTAGACAAGAACAGTTGTCATGGAGATACTCAGTTATCTTCTAACAAGAAATTATTCACCAATATTAGGTTTGTAATAAGAACATTACTTCCTCTCACTCTCACATTCAATGCCACGTATTTGTAACAAGAACATCAGAATTTAATAACTCATCCGCCATTCACACGTACAGACATCAGATACAATTAGTAACACATGCATGTACAGATACTTATCAGAATAATGGAAACACCTGTAGTTGGCAACACGTCAGATGTATGGGTTGGCAGTGGTGTCGTGGCGACCGCAGCGCCGGACTGTTGGTGGTGGTGTGTTAGGTCGGTCTCCATACTAGGTCAGGCGTCGTGGAACAGGAGTGTGCAGTGGCTGCAGCAGACGGACGTAGTGTAAAATGGGAGGGAGACCTCTCAGAGTTTCAAAGAGGGCAAATTGTTGGTGCGCGGTTATGTGGAGTGAGTGTGACGGCAGTGGCTAGTGTGTTAGGTGTGTCGCCAGGGACAGTGTCGAAGGTGATGACGGCCTACACAACACACGGGAAAACCACATCGGGGAAGCGGAACAGTGGGCGGAAGAAAAGCATCAGTGACAGGGCACGCCGGGTATTAAAGCGCATTGTCACGCGGAACCGTCGTGCCACTGCGGCGCAAGTGACGGAGGAACTCAATCAGCACCTCCCCAACCTGTTTCGACAATCACAGTCCGCCGCGAATTACATGACATGAACTTACGGGGTCGTGTTGCACGGGCCAAACCTCTCATCAGGGACCAGAACGCTTTAGCACGCCGCAAATGGTGCCGCGACCATGCAACTTGGACCGTTGACGACTGGAAACGTGTGGTATGGTCGGATGAGTCACCATTCACCCTATTCCAAACCACGGGCCGTGTTTATGTGTGGAGAACGCCCAAAGAAGCGTATGATCTGCAGTGTCTCCGCCCAACTGTGAAACATGGCGGCGGCACGGTGATGCTGTGGGCCGCAATATCATGGTTTTCATTAGGTTCTGTGGTCACACTTCGTGGACGCATCACTGCCAACGATTATGTCGCAATTTTAGGAGACCACTTGCATCCTATGGTCCGGATGTTGTTCCCGGACAATGACGCCATATTCCAGGATGATAATGCACCCATTCACACAGCTGGAGTTGTTGCAGCGTGGTTTGAGGAACATCGGGATGAAGTTCAACACCTCCCCTGGCCCGCCCAATCCACAGATCTCAACATAATTGAACATCTGTGGTCCATCTTGGAAACACGACTCCGGCGACGATTTCCACCTCCATCCTCTCTCACAGAACTGGCCGATGCCCTGCACGAGGAATGGTGTAATATTCCACTTGCTACCATTCACGACCTCTATGCCTCCATCCCACGTCGCATCAAGGCTGTTCTGAAGGCGAAAGGTGGCCCGACACCATATTAATCTGGTAAGTTGCACTTTCGTTCAGGTGTTTCCATTATTCTGATAAGCATCTGTATGTTTCACGCGAGATCCTATGATGGTTTTTAGCCCGATTCCAATCAGATACAGTATGTAGAAATCTAAAACATTGCTAGAGATCATTGGATTTCTATCTCTGAGATCGTACTGTAATTCGAACTTCCTAATTGAAGACCTGAATTGAAAAACATCCCAAGTCCACCGGAGTATATGTTACGGGAGGAACGAAAAAAAAGTCCAAGGTCCTCGTATGTTATCCTATTCAGCGGAAATTATTTGTATTAATAAAGGGTTTCTATGGTTGGATTAGGATGTAATATTTATGCAAGTGGATAGCCCTTGGTACATAGATACCGACGAACAGAAAAAAATCAAATACGAAAAACTGGACTTGGGATGTTTTTCAATTCAGGTCTTCAATTGGCGAACAACACATTCTGTTAAAATATGAAATATCCTATCTCTCCTATTTTCTCCAAAAGCGGAAACAAGCCCTCCGTTTTTACCGAACACCTGCGGTTATCCCGAACCAAACATCTTCCCTTCCAAGAAATATTATCCCTCCTTCCTTTCCTAAACATGACAGCATTTGGGTGACATCATCTCCTAACATTACAAGCAATCAGAAAAGAGAGATAACCGAAAACAAGAACAAATGATTTAATATAAAAGCAAAATTACCAGTTAGTTGTCAAACAGTGTTACAGTAGATTTCAATCTATTCGTCTCGCTGTCCTCGATCCAAAAGTCAGTCAGTAACAAGTTTAGTCTAGAAACTATCTTTGTCAGATTCCAACAGTGAGAACAGTTTATATTAAAACCTTGCACATTCATAGAACTTGAACTATGGTGTCAAATGATGTCAAAAGAAACTACTAACATTAGATTCTACATGTGTTTCCGTAAAGCAAGAAGAAGAAGAAAAGTGAACGAGATAAAGACTAACGGCATTCGCTCATGCGCAGAAGACGAAAGAGAAGGAGACTCTTGTGTCAGTGATTCTGTCAGCAACCGTCGAATGCAAGAAGACAAGAATGGTTTGACCAGAGACTTCACAGTGATGTTTTAAGAGGTACCGTACGTATAGAAAAGGGCTTAATTAGTATAAACGCTCAAAATTACTTTATTTCTAGTTCGTATAAGGTCGGATTAGGTTGGTTCTAATACGTATTAGAAACAACCATTCGTAAATACTTGCAAAGTGTAAAAGAAGTGTTCTTGAAATGCTATGCTCAAAAAGGTACGAAAAGTCTACATGTCAGTTACGCCCCGATGATACAAACAAAGATATATGATCGAAAGATCGCCCGCTAGAGTGCGTTAAATTAAAAGTTCGGAGAAAAGGGGAAGAAAGTCCGGGTAGCCGCTGCATCCGCTCCCGTACTTTTGGTTCGAACAGGCATTTATTACTCAAAATACATAAACATACCTATACAGTGCTGACAAAAACTGCAAAGCCACTCGACCGTGTAAAAAATATTTTGGCAGATATAGACCTTCACAAATGTTAAATGAGAGTTTTCTACCGGTAACTGTCAGCAATCTCAAGAGTATAATTGAAGTGGCATTTGACATCGTGCCCGTGGAGTGTGCTTTTGAAGGTTGCACTGATGTTTATTTTGCCCTGTGTGCCTATTATTCAGCTTCACTTACTTTGAAGAACACCTTCACTTACATTTGTCAAGACTGGCATATATCGGCCAAAGTATTTGTTACTTGGTTGAGTAGCTTTGCAGTCTTTGTCAGCAGTGTCACTGTGTCAGTTGTTCATGTATATATTTTGAGTAATAAGAGGCTGTTCGAACCAAAACTACGGGAGCTAATGCAGCGGCTTCTCGGACTGTCTTCCTCTCCTCTCCAAACTAATACCATCTAGCGGATAAATTCTGCATTACGCGGTCGAGTTACTTTCCAGGCATTATCAGCATCGGGGTACGAATATATGTACGAAGTCTTATAAAAAAGTTCCTGATAAGACACGTTAATCCCAAATTTTCTTCTATTCATATTCACTCCAATAGCCTCCAACTCAAGGGTGCCGGGATCATCCCCCCCCCCCCAATATTTATTAGGAGGAGATCGGCCCCCTAAATGTCGTTCTTATGCATTCATTCTCAACAAAGCAGTTCGTGCACGGTGCCTTAGAATCTTAAATAAACCTTCGATATTTCTCTTTATTTACATACCTATATATATATATATATATATATATATATATATATATATATATGGACCGCTCCGCTGGTTTAGTGGTTACCGTCACTGACTGGTGATCATGGGGTCCCGGATTCGGTTTCCGGCTCTGCCACGAGATTTTCTCCAAAGCGATAGGGTGATGCGATGGGGAAGCTGCTGTGAATAAAATACAGTAGCGGTCACAGTTGAGAGCTTCGGCTCTCCTCTCCCAAAACGTCTGGTCAGTGTGGGAGCAGTAGAGGCCTCATCCAGTAGTGTATTGAAGATGGCTTTGAACCTTTTTATGAATCTAGTCTATCTTTTTTCTATTCATCCAATCTCTGTCTAGTCTACACGTCTGTATAATTTCCTTTGATAAATATACCAGCAAAAGTACTAATTTATGACTGAAAGTGCAAATGAATTAAAGCAAGGTACATCGCCTTAACAGTTAAGTTAGGTAGAAGTCAACAATTAAATCTCACTTCCCTTGAAATATTTGTTGAAACTAAGCCTAATCTGAGTCTAGCATTGCCAGATATGATTAAGCACGTAACTGGATGCCGAAACGTTTTAAATATGTTCCCAGAAATAATGGTTTTCATCAGGCATTCACCAAAGAGGCTCGGATTTTTTTTTTAAATGCGTAAGTTTGTCTTAACTTTGCAGTGGTGGGACATCTATAAATCTGAAATCATTTTGTGCAAGACGGACAATGCTATTTCAGTCTCTTTCGTTTTGTCTCTCCGAGCACACAGAACTGCTTCAAGTCAGAGGGTTCAGAGGCAGTGCTAAAGCGCATGGATTTTAAATTCGATTGCAGATGTTTGATTTTTACATTGTTTCTGTTGTGTAGGGTTTATAAACACATTGATGCCGAAAATATAGCAATAGAGGTAAAATCCTTGTTAATGAAAAAAGTTTCAGAAATAATTGCTACTTTACAGCAAGTTCTAAGATCTATGAGGAAACAATTTGAAGCAATTTGGGAGTAAATAACTTCTCAGGTAGAAAACCTTAGCTTGTTGGAGCCACAGCTACATCTGAACAGAAGAAACAGTACGATGGTAGTACACATCGGCGTAAGACTACAAGGGAATTTTATAACCAAAATTTATGAAGTAATCGATACATGGTGACTATATCTACTCGATTTCAATCGGAAGTTCATAAATTCATGACTAAAGCAGAACAGCTCTCACTAGGTGCAAGCAACATCTTTGATAAGTTTGCTTACACTATGAAGATGACCTTAACAGAGATTGGGTAATTTTAGGCTATATATACCTTTAAAAAATGTCTCAAATAATAATTCATTAAGTTTTAATAAATGTGTATAGGCCTATATACATTCAATATCCACAGTAACGTGAAATGGATAAGATTGACAATGATTTCACCTCGCGAACAGATATCCGAAGGATCACATTTCATATATATAATGCACCTATTTAGCACATCTTCATCAAACCTCCTTCCTTACGTACACTTTTTATTGTATAGATTTGATTTCCTCTTGTTAATATAGTTTTACAATATTACTGTCGAAATACTTGAATTGTTGTCACAAGAATTTTATATACGTATATAGTTATTCAGGAAAGATTAAGCTAAAAGAGCATTCTTCTGTTTCTCCGTTTGAACTTCTTCGGGCCCCCTCAATATTTTCTTTAAGTCAGCGCCTCTGTTTCCTTGGCGACTATTTCTTCGGGGAGACGGGTATGGGAAAGTAGCGGCCACAGTAATAGTTTAGCTATCATTATGTACTCTCCTTGATCAGTACCCGCCTGGTGGTAGCAAAGCTGTAAACTGCAAGCATCATCCCCTCTGTCGATCCTAAGTCCGTGACGTAAACTACCGCACTGAAGTAGTGTGAGAAGAATTAGATACTGCTGTTAAAATATTGAATGTAATAGATGTCTAATGTATATCAACTGGTACAATTCCTGAAGATGCTGAGACAGGTTTTTCCCTCATATGTAATGAAGAAATCAATATTCAGTTCACATACAATTCGCGTCAGTTTTTGAATCTCACCACGTCACGACGTACGTAAACCATAAAAATCCAAATTACTTCAGTCGTTGGATGCCGAAAGAAGCTTTTGTTGAATAAACTTCTTACTAATGATGCTGGTTCAGTATAGAACACATTCAACTTCAAAAAGCTTAAAAATTGCCAGTAATTTCTCCTGATCATAAAACGAACTGAGATAGAACGTTTTTTCTTCTTTTTTTTTGGGGGGGGGGGGGGAATCAGACACCAGCTCACTCAAGTTCCCGAAGATATTTTCATTGTAGCACTTCATTAAATTCATACAAAGTCGGGGGCGAAAATTGTCCATGTAGCAGAACAGAGAGCAGCTAAATCATTCACACTATAACAGTGAAGAAAAACGAAGCGACATGATCAGAAAACAAGCCCTCAAATAAATCTCCATCAAGTGAGAAATACAAGTCATTTCAATACTTATCTTCCGCCTCGTTTGCATGCAAAACCATGACCCTTTTCTCGTAGCACTCTTGTCAAGTTGTTTAATACCTCCCTTCCAGCCGTCGGCACTTGGAAATTGCCGGAACTGCGGGTGGGCCTTAATTGCAGAAGTTGCCAAGATTCAACTCACGTGTTTAATTGGCGAAGGTCAATTGGTGCAAACTTCTTCCTTCTCTCTCTCTCTTTCTTCTTTGGAAACAGTCACAATTTATGTACCACCTCATTGGCAAGGAGCGGGAGAGAGCAGGCAACGGAGAAGTCGACAAGAAAGAGAAATAACTTTTATTGTCGAACAGTTGTTAAATCAGCTGTAGAAGCCCACTCACCACTTTTCATCATCTGTCAACTCTACAAATCAACATAGTTGCTTACATTATTCAAATTCACTATAACGGGACGCATACAAGGGTTATGCAATGTGAATTGCAACTGTCTTGTGATGCAACAGTCCTTGAATAGTCTATATCAAGACACTGACATCCAGGACGCTTCAACGACGACAAAATCAGGTACTTTAGACCAGGAAATATTCATATCACTTCTAGCGTTTCATTTATTTCGTGGCTGCACCCAGTTTTCAGGATAATTCCACAGAGGGGAAAGGAACGTTACAAAAAACACATAAAAGAGGCATTTTGAATTCTATTTCTTGTTTGAGGGATGAAGTATCTGGGAGAACATTGTTCAGAACCAGGCATTTGGCGCCTCAACCAAAGCAGAGAAAAAACTTACATGAGATTTAAATTCAACGACGATTTCAGATTTATCCATTCATATGGTACAGCTACAACCTTCCTTTATGACATTTGTACACTACACGCAGTCATTCCCTACGTACGACACGCTATGCTTTTCATGCTTGTGATAGAAATGGGATACCGCGACACATTCGATTCATATTGAAAGATGCCGCGAAAATAAATGTTTTAGATTTACTGTTCTAATACTTGACTTGACTTTGTCCAAGGACTTATGGTGCTTGACCTTCAAGAATTAAAAAGAACTGCGACAGGGCAGTCAATGAGAGGAACACTTTTTGGGGGATCACTGATTCTGTGAGTAGACAAGAAGCAAATGGAGTTCGGTTTTCTTGAAGCGATAGAGGTATGAGTGTCTTGCCCGTGAAGTATTGTTGACAAGTTTCATGCACATTAGCAACAACAAGAATGCAGTTGCAGTGTTTCACAGTGAACTCAGAAGCAGCAACGTTGTAGCGTTTATTCCATGCTTGATATGCACAACTCATGCAGGTTCTGCACTGTTAAAACGTTTGTACACGTTGCTAGGAAGTCTCAGTAAAGTTTCGCTGCAGTTTTAATATCTCATGTTGTTTCATTGAAATCAAGGAAAATCGCAGAAACTTTTCGTACGCTGAAGCGGATGGATTCGGATGTGCAGAGTGAGAAAACGGTATATTTTCGAAGCCGTGAATGTAATTCTGACCAAGTATTTGCTGTCGCTATCTTGACTACTTCTCATTTTGAAAGAAATAAGAAATATTCTTAGTAAATTCTTAGTATTCGAATGTAAATTTCGATTTCTAGTTGAAAAATTGAAAAATAGAATATTGAAATGTGTCGTGGGATCACCTTAGTTAAAATCTTCGGGGTTCAAACAACGCATTTCTGACCTTCAATACTATTTGGGTCCGGTTACTTTTATGTCTGCAAATTTAGTGCAGTCAGTAAGACGCTCTAACTTATCAATCCGTGTTCAAATCTCGCTCAAGCTTCTTTTATTTTTTTTTCTCTTGCTTCCTGAAAATTAAATGCTGGAGCCCTGCTTTTTATTATAACTAATTTACTGGAAATGCCCAGGCAGCTACGGTTGCCTAGATTTTTCCAGGAATGCTTCGGAAAAATTTACCAGTGTGGAAAAGCAGAGGACAATGTGTAAGAGGAAAATACGAACAAAAACGAAGCTCTCCGACTGCATCTGGATAGCGCTCGTACGAAGCCATAAGCCTGTGAACAAATTATAATAATTTCGTACATTCTTGAGCTAAAAAAGACATGTATTAGGCGTGCAAAGATATTAAAATTCGTTGAATTACCGTCCATCGTCAAAAGGTATGCCGTATCTGAAGATCTTACTTTTAGGCAATTAAAATAAGCTTCGATATGTTCCTCAGGTTATTAATTTAGATAAACGGAGCAACTAATACTGAAACATTTTTAAAAGATACAACTGTTTACGCAAACTTGGCAGGAAACATTTTTTTTTCACGAGCCACTGAAGTTTTAAGTTTTACACAATGCAACTAACGGCGTGTTCTGTATTAAACAAAAAATATATAATACAGTGCAAAAATAAATTTCTTGGTGCAAGAACTTATATATAGAACCTTATCTTCCCAGATAATTTCAGTTCACAAACAGTGTCACGTTCTCTGTGTAACAATGATCCTTCATTTTGCTACTTTTAAAATTTAAACAACTCCCAAATTGTCTCACGAGTTGGGTCAACACCGAAATTACGAGCCTCTTTGGGTATCGAACCCGGGACCCGCCGCACATAAAGCGTGAGCGTTAACCAATCACCAAAATATTAGATCATAAAAACTGTACAAGTACATACATTCCCCCGTTACGTGCATTTATATTCGTTAATCATTTTGTAGCTCTTCAGGTGAAACTATGCTCCTTTGTGCCTCGTATTGTGCATTTTTTCGTTGTAGTAAATTATTTATCTGTGATGACCAGGTAACGATACAAAAAAAAACAAAAAAAAAACGAATACTGAAAATAACAGTATTTTTCTGTACGAAGAGTATTATTGGTTTACAAAATAGTTTCTAATAAATGCGTTTGAATAAAAAATATCATTGCTTTCCCATTTGTCTTTTTTCGCCATCTATAACGATATTCTAAAAACTGCCCCACTAAAACTTTTCTTTTCGCTTCACACGTCATGAAAGAAAATCGATGTGTAGTTGATTTCATTTTATCACGCAAATCGCTTGTCACATCACGAGCTTGTAGGCTAGGTAAGAACTCAACTCACTGTTTCTTCATTCTTAGTCTGCCTAAGAATAAATAAAATTTTGCCGTTATAATGGATTCATGTTCATAAAATTCATGTTGAACTCTTTCACTTGGCTCAGTTCAGTTAATCATTTGACAAACTTTCATAAATTTACTTAGTTCATAAGTACTGGACTACGTTTACTTTAATTAAAAAACAATGAACAGTTTCAAATCAGCATAACAGAAAACATACCAAGCAAGAAGGATGGATTCCAGTTTCAGAGAAAGACAACTAAACGCAACACGAAAACGTCAGAGAACATTCATCTGATTAAATCTTCCATGCTTCCCAAAGGAGAAGAGAAAAACTCAATGAACCATTTTGCAAGTTGAACAAGAACAAAACAAACAAAAAAGTAAACATTACCAATTTAAATCTCATCTCACATATGTTCCTTCATAAAAAATATATATTGCTCCTAAGAAATACTTATGGGAAAGGAGTTAAAATTAGGTATACTGATGGGATAACAAGTTTCTAGCAGTTACTTATCATAGGAAAATTGTTACTGATGAGGTTTCCGCCCTAACAAACGAAGAACGCAAACGAATGACGATACAGCAATCAGAAGCCATCACATCTTTTTTATTGGAATTAAAATGAAATGTTGTTGTTCTTCACACCACCTGTGTCGCTCTCTCTTTTTTTTTTTTCACTTCATCTAAGACCACCCACATGAAAATTATAGAGAAAAGGAGAAGTTAAGGTGTGACGCTAGAATGTATATAAAAAGAATTTTTTTTTCCTTTCTTCGTTTTGAAACTAAGTCTCTTGGAGTGTGTGCTCATCTTAGCGCACGTGACAGACACACACATTTCTCTTTCTCTCTCTCTGTCTCTTTCTACCCACCCATCAAAAGCACATTTTTTGTCGAGTCTGCCTGCGAGACAGAGCAATGGGTGTGAAAATTCTTAAGTTTCGATGAAAACAATGATAACATGATAAAACAGGTCCACGTTTCAAATTCTTCATTGAAATTGCCATGTTAAGTTCTTGTTTCGGTGTCAGACACATTAGTGTACTTTTTTTTTTTTCATGACTGAATTCACTTTTAGGCTAATCTCTTTATACATATAGGTCAATATTTATTCTTGCAAGGGTGAACATCAATCTCACAGCAGTTATGATCAATCATGCTACAATTATCATAATTAACACTAATCCATACACAACAAATACGTACAATAAACTTTTTTTTTGCCTTTGAACAACGAAAACATTTTTTTTATGACGTAAACAAATAGCTTCCACTTTAAATAAATAATTATTTAATTTCAATGTCAGCAACAAAATTAGGGCTGGGAAAAATAACAGCATTCCGTAATAACTGGGTAACACTTCATGTTCATTATGGTGCAGAACGGGGATGTCACACTTTTATGTAACATTGTCGATATAGTACGCTTTTTATTTTTGTTTTTTGTCACTTTTCCAAACATAACCAACCAAAATGACAGTATAGTCAGACCTCACCTTAAAGATAACTGAAAGCGATGAAAGCTCTTTTTTCTTTTTTTAGCCAATGGCCTGTATTTACGACATGAAAACACAATATGAATTCGACCACGTTGTCATAGCGAGATTGCTTTTGTTAATCCATTGTGAGACGAGCACCAACAAACAGTCGAAATGAAATTGAGTGCACTGGGTATTTCAAAATTTTGGAAAATGTCACATTTTATTACAGTTGCTGTAACACACAATGTTATTGTATAAATTTAGCTCTAACAAGACACAATCAAGAGCTGACTAGCAGAACAACGACAACTAGGTATTTATAACATATTTCTGCAATGCAGATATAAGTAAAATATTTGGTATGTGGGCACACTTTTGTAGAAGTATAATTTGTATATTTGTTATTTTCCAGAATAACATGAGGCCATCAGTTAAGGAAAGTTGGTGGTTCTATAAGGAATGTGAATCACTGAAGAAGAAATTTCCTTTTGTGTTTCTTCTTTTGGATGGCGAGTGAAACCTACTAAAATTCATTCAAGAAAGGTGAGTGTGTGTAGGGAGATGAAATCTGGGTCCATTATGACCAGCCGGGAACGAGGAGAGTGAGAAAAGACGTGCGTTATTCCACTCAATGAAACCTCTCAAATCGCACACAAGCTTCTGCGAGTAAAGCAATCTTGATGATCAGTTAAGGACTAGTTTTATAGCAGTATATGGCCAATAGAGAACCACAGTCACAAACCTGCTTACAAAGCGATTAATCCGATACAAAGGTCCATGAGGAGCTCCTCACAAGTGGTGTTTTGTTGTTTCATGAAAATGTGATAGTGGTTAAAATGCAGAATAACACAAGCTTTGTGTGTCATTTTCACCAATCTTTCTTCTCAGAGTTCAAACCATTTTCAAGTATTTCGTTCAGTTACATATGAACAAGGGAAGGAAGTTTAGGTCTGATGAAGAAGTCCAATAGGCGGTCTGCGAAAGTCACCAAAAGTTGTATTGCAAAGAAAGGACAAAAGTTCTCGTAAACAAGAAGTTTATTTAATAAATTCTAACTAGTGTTTAACGTTACATTTTATGCACTCATAGAAAACAAGTTTACACATCCATATTAACAAATAAAATTATTGTACAAAGGTGTTAATAGTTATTTACTGACCTACTGGATGTTTAAATATTTAGTCGTATAATGCTATTTCGAGTCTTTATTGGTTTTAAAACACCAATAAAGAACACAAACCACATTCACATAAATTACATATACTTTGTATTTATCTTGTAGACCATGAAAAATGAAGCAAAGTGGCCTTCTTGTACACTTTAAATATCTCAACTTTTGATCACTTCCGTGGTTTTTAATACTTTGTGAACAATGTGTCCTAATAAACTCTGACGCACTTATTTGTTTAACGATGGTTTTGAACATGTAACGACAAAAATGACGAATTTACTAAGGTTGGTTAAAGCGAATGGTTATCACCGAGACCAACCCCGGGTTCTAATCCTGTCAACACCATTTTGTTCTTTCTGAGCCTACCAAAACAATTTGTATGAAGATGTTTACAAAATGTCCTAAAATTGTAATCGGAGGTGTAAAAGTATGAAAGCTTGACTGATTTAAACTGTACAAGAAGTACACTGTTTTCTTTCCCAGTGTAGTTATTAAAATTTCATCATAATCTGAAAACCTATTTTTTAAACCCTAAATACAAGTACTAAAACCATATATTAGCACTGGATGAGACAAGGATACAACAATATTGTAACAATATTGTTTTAAACGTTCATAATGATAGTTTTAAGTCATTGATCTTAAAAGTCAAACCGCGGCAAGGTAATACAATTAATGATGCCATCCACATTGAATATAAACTGCTTGTTCTCCTGTCGCTTGAATTACCTTTAATTGAAGGTTTTGCAATTTAATCTCCTCGTCTTTTGAATGCTGAATACTAATAGATCAAAGAAGATCTATTAATGGTGTAAGAAGAAAAAAGATAGAACAAGATTTGTTTGGGCCGTTGACCACCAAACACGTACTTAAGTGCATGTGTGTTTAAATTCGCTTCATCTTTACTCGCATTCTATATCTCCACACACAGCATTTCTCGATTACTCCAGAGTAAGTCCAAGTGCTAATTATCACATTAAATTTGTAAATGTGAATTAATGTTCTTGTTATAAGAATACTTTCTGTCTATATCATTAATCTCATCTGATTTATAGGAATAATAGGAATATGACCCAGATAACTCAATAGTACACTGTAAAAAAAAACACTTACTTTATACTTTTTGAACACATTTCTTTCTAGAAATTTTCTTAGTCTTGCTTTTAATTTGTCTTTCTGAAGATATTTAAACGCTTCTTGCACATGCGCACAGGGTTTCTCAGGATTATTTCTAAAACACTTTTTATTCACATTTTGTTTATAACCCACGAAACGTGACGTTTCGAGTGTCTCGTCTCGTCCAACTTTGAAAATGAGAGAACACAGCTCTCCCCGAGACGAGAATCGAAATGGGACAAATATATCTTTCAGAGACGAGACAAGAGACAATATCTGCATCAGACAGAACGGATAACCTCAGGTCTCGTCTCGTCAACACAGAAAGAGAGAAGGGAGGGAGGGAGAGAAAGAGAGAGAGGGTTTTCCTACTTCAAAGCTCTAGGATTCTAATACCCTTTTAGTATGAAAAAGTGTTTAAAGTTTTAATGTGCTTTTGAATTCGTAAAACTTACTGACTTCATTGTAAATACATTCTAGAACAATACATTTCCCGAATCTTCTCTCGTCTTGTTCTGTACACGAGATGGAACACGAGATGAAACGAAACATAAATCTCCGAGACAAAACACAAGACGGGACAATCATATCTTTTCGATACGATAAACCAAATGGGTTATATTTTCACGAGACGGGACGCGATAACTTCAAGCCTCGTCTCGTCTGGTTGCCAACACTACTTAAAACAATAGATTATTTACCAAAAAGAGGACTTGGGTTCAATCTCTATTTTCGCAATTTCCTTTTATTTATTTCGTAAACCACTGATTGACACATTTCAATCTGTGTGGAAAAGTATACAAAAGTGTTCAAAGATACTTTGAAACTGTAAAAGGAATGTACTTTTACACACTGTAAAAAGTGAATAAAATATTCGCGCAATGAAACAGTCGGCATTAAAATAATCTTTATTATAACATTATAGTGAAGCATGAATGATTACTCGAGTAAACCTAGTACTACTCTAAGGTTTACTTCTACAGATCATACATCAGTTCTGAATAACACAAATGCTTACATGCTCTGACCGTCGCTCCCCGTTGTATCAAATTTCTGACAATGCAGATAATCTCATTGACAACAATAGCACATTATTGATGCCTTTATGAGAGGACATAGATCTTTGACGATGGTATTTGGTGGAAGGATCTCTCCTGCCAGTCAGAAAGAAAGATACTCAGCCACAACAGAGGAGCAGACGAGAACAAAACTCGGTTGGTTGGTTTTATCTGGCTGGACAGGTCGTGTCAGGTGAGGTCCAGCTCTCCAACTGTGCTTTGATATCTGTTTCCGGATTATCTGTAGCCAACATCTTTCAAGGCACAGGCGCTTCGTGGGTGGCAAATTACATCCATCTCCCTCCATCGGTCATCGGCTGGAGTATTGGAAAGTTGAAGGCAACAGACAGAATGCTGATGAAGGTGATTTTATTTTTCTCTTGTGATAAACCTCTTTCGTCTTCCTCTTCTATACTCTCTTCACATGTTCAAAATTATGTATGTGTGTGTGTGTTTTCTAGATGAATTTGTACCTTATATGGTTTACTTGATGGTAAAACTCATTAAAAGTTTAGATAAGTTATATTATGGTTATCAAGAACTTTATCTTCAGTCTGTACATACTTCAATTTTGTTCTTCCTGTTTATAAAGTATTAAGAGATCAAATAACGCCCCCTTGGAGGTCTTAATTTATTACCCTTAAAGGTACAGTTAGATACACAGAAAATGGCATATGAAAAAATCAGTCCGAAAATTGCATAATTTGGTGATAAACAACTAATACACTTGGCAGGTACACAATATATTTAAAGCTTACTTAAAATTTGGTCAGCAATAGCATATTATGCCACGTACTGGATTTAGACAGTGTATCCATCTAACGTTTTCTGTGCACTTATATGTACATCAATCAATATTGTAAAAAGGTACTGTTGATGTATCTTACCAAGGAACTATATCGTCTCACAAAGTTTAATATGAATAAGTTAGTCTGGTCAGGTGATGAGTAGAATTCCTCATCAATAAAACACTTTAATTATTATCAGTAACTGTGATTTGCTATGTTATGTAAGATCTACAAGAACAAGATTTCATTGAATTGCGTCACAGAAGGGCTAAGACAATATGCTTAAAATGTCCAAAATCGTCCCGTTCATTCCTTGTATAATTAATAGAAGCACTTGAAACCCTTGTATTCTGAAATACAAAATAATTTTATGAGATTTCAGCGTAGATATATGTTGCATATTTATTTCCTTATTACAGCAAAAGTGTTAAATAATGTACAATCTTTTTCTACACACGAAACTTTAGTTATTAAAATAATTTACTTTGTGACGTAAAAAATGGGGTTCAGCACTTCAACAGGGAGCTCTCCGTCAAACGAATGAACAAAATTTTGAAGAACGGGAATGAAGAATGGATTTCTTCAGCTTTCGTATCATTTGAAGTTGCATTCTTCAACTCTACTCTCAACTTCACACTTTTGGCTTTACAGAAAGATCTGGCCGCGGGTAATGCTTTATATACAAAGTTAGCAGTATCATGTTGATCAGGTTTCGAGTCGTGTTCACGGCAACAACTAATTATTCTGTATTTTTTTTTCAGATCCAAAAATATCTACCAAGCAGGTCAAACTTAGTCTGCCCGAAAGAAAAAATCGCACTCTCAGAAACGTGATAGAGTTTTCTTTGCCTTTGGACAAACAACGCACTTCATTACACAATAAATAATTAAATAATAAAAATAAATAAATAAAAACAAAATTGATGAGTTCGCTACAAATTTGTTCATTGGTAGCGCTCGGTACCAACCGAAATTTAAATTCGATATTTGAATTTCAATATACATTTTGAAAACATTTGCTTACATGATTTATGTTCCCTCTCTTACGTTAAAGAGTGCTCCTATATTTGTACATATTTATTCTAGCTTATTATATTGATCCACGATTCAATGTGCTTCTTGCGCAGTGTCGACTGTCGATCCGTAAAATTATTAGATTTCGTGATATTTTAGAACATGTGAGTTTGCGCCACTGTGCAGCGGATTTTTAAAAGTTGTGCGTTTTAAATGTATAACAATCGGCATATACCGCTGTTATAAAAGATTCAAATTTGTGCTAACCTGGCAACAATGCTTTCCATATGGCAACAATATTTATGGCTATGAGTGTGGTGTTTAGGCCGTATGATGTGGTGCAATTTTCAATTCCATTCCTTTACCAGGTGTATGCATAAGTGGTTTCCGGTTTACCTAAGAGATGGCGCCAGCGAAAAGTACGCAGCGTATTCATTTGACACATACGTCATTTTGTTCGTCTGACATTAAACTACAAACACACACAAGTTGAGTCCGCCAAACACTAGCGTCTTTGTTTTATCATTCAGTGATCATGTCGAAGTTTGTGCCTGAAAAAAACATTTGCGGCACGCATTGCTTTTCTTATTTAATCAAAAGAAAAAGGCTGCTGAAAGTCATCGTGTGCTGGTAGAAACATATGGCGAACACGCTGCATCGATTAAAACATGTGAGACATGGTTTCGACAATTTAAAAGTGGTGATTTCAATGTGAAAGACAGTGCGCGCTCTGGTAGACCACAAAAGTGCGGAAACGAGCAATTGCAGGTGTTATTGAAGGATGACCCAACTCAAACTCAACAGCAATTGGAAAAAGCATTAAATGTGTCACAAGAAACAATCAGCAGACGTTTACGAGCAATGGGGAAGATCAATAAACTGGGTAAATGGGTCCCACACGATTTGAATGAACGTCAAATGGAAAATCGCAAAGTCACTTGTGAAATGCTGCTTCAATGCCACGAAAGAAAATCCTTTTTGTATCGAATTGTGACGGGTGACGAAAAATGGATTTATTTTGAAAACCCGAAGTGGAAAAAATCGTGGCTTTCACCTGGCGAAGCCGGTCCTTCAACACCAAGGCCAAATCGCTTCGGCAAGAAAAACCATGCTTTGTGTCTGGTGGGACCAGAGCGGTATTGTGTATTATGAACTCTTGAAGCCCGGCGAAACCGTTAATGCACAACGCTATCGCCAACAAATGATTAATTTAAGTCACGCATTGATCAAAAGACGACCGGAATGGGCCCGAAGACATGGCAAAGTGATTGTGTTACACGACAATGCGCCATCTCACACAGCAAAACCAGTGAAAGACACCTTGAAATCGTTTGGATGGGACATCCTTCCGCACCCGCCGTACTCCCCAGACCTGGCGCCATCTGACTATCACCTCTTCGCATCAGTGGGGCACGCGCTCGCAGAGCAGCACTTCAGCAATTTCGAAGACGTTGGAAAATGGCTCGACGAATGGATTGCCGCAAAGACAAGCAGTTTTTCTGGCATGGTATGCATCAATTACCTGAAAGATGGGCGAAATGTGTAGAAGCCGATGGCCAATATTTTGAATAAAACAAAATTAATTTCCCTTGAAAATTACGTGTTTTCTTCTACCAAAAAAACGGCAAAAACTTATGCATACACCTGGTAACTGTTTTCAATATATTTGTGTTTTTAACTGAAATCGTGCATTATTTTCTACGCATTATTTTTTCTTTCTGTCCTATGCTACTGATTCTCGGTCACTGCAGTTTGTTTGATTTGCTATTCAAATGAAGCAATGTAATAAGAAACAATCTTACGTATTAGGTTCAAATTATGTTCCCATAATGTTTTCTATGTAATGTTAGCTACACAAACCCTACTGTTTGATTGATCTGCTCCAAACTTGGCCACAGCAAAACCATATATCTCAAAAGGTTGTCTCGCCAGCATGCATTTTTAATCCCAAACAGCAGTACTTTCCAAAATCATCCTAAGTACATATACAACCAGCACGCCAAAAATGCTGTTTGGGTTGCCTATGAGAAAGGAGAAGACAAACAACAAAAGCATGAGAAGGATAGAGAACTGATGCCCAATATTCTGGGAGTTATAAGAAAAGAAAGAGCACATTATAATAAAATATTAAGGACCGCTGATACTTTAGCCAGAAAGCGATCTGTTTATAAATAGCACAAGAATTGTCGTGTATTCGTGGAATGGATTTCTAGAGTTGTGCCGAATGAAGCTTCCTGATTCAAAATATATCGTATTTTAATAATTCGTCTCAAACTAATAACGTCTATAAATATATCGTTTGTCTCTTATCTTTACGACTATTGACTACAAATAGCAAAGTAGACTCTCAACACTACTTTCTCCATTATTCCACACAACTTGACGGAATAGAAAATAATGCTTACATATTCATTAGGACATAGGTTGATTAACCACGACATTAAAGGTAGCCATGCCCACAAAAGGCGGTGAAACAGGGGGCAGGGGTGCAACTCGAAATCCGCTTGAGTTAGAACCTTGGCATCAAAAATTATTCGTTTCAGTTCATTAGCCTGTCCTAGTTTTTTATTCTAGTGCCCTCGGGGGGAGGGGGGATAAGGGAGCAAAAATCTCTTAAGAAATGGAATATGAGAACTCAAAACTATTAAACTTAGAAACTTGAAATGTAGCATACGTGTTCCTCAGCACAAAGAACAATTAATGACAATATTACAACTCACCCCCCCCCCCACCACCACCAGGGAATAAAATATTACAATTTTAATTTTTATACAACAATGAAATAAATATATTTTAGATTTCATCTCATCATCCTCGTCCAAAAACCGTTGTAAAGCTTGATTTTCGCAATGCCTTTAACGAATTAAATCGCGATGCCATGTTAAAGGTGATTCAAAAAGATTTCCCGTTGATTTATCATTATGTTTTTCAGTGTTATTCTCAACCTAGTGATCTCTTTCTGGGTGATGACATCATTTTATCTCAACGTGGAGTCCAACAGGGTGATCCCCTCGGTCCTGCTCTTTTTGCAATTACACTACAATCTATTGTCAATTCTATAACAACCGAATTAAACTTATGGTATTTAGATGATGGCACTATCGCGGACGATCCAGACCTAGTTCTTTCTACCTTACTTAACATTCGGGATGCATCTTCAGAAATTGGCTTACATCTGAATTTTTCGAAGTGTGAAGTTAGTTTTCTAAATGTTCCGCAAGACCAGAACGATGCTCTTTATTCAAGATTCATGGACTTGGCTCCTGGAATACGTTTTATGACTTCTGATTCAGCATATCTACTTGGCTCCGCCATCTCTACCGAGGCCCTACGGAGTCTACTGATTGAGAAGATTTCTAAGCTTGAATTTTTCTTTTCCCGCTTATCTTCGATTTCAGCACATTCAGCATTCTATCTACTTCGTGCTTCCTTTTCGATCCCCCGATTAATGTACTTTTTACGTTGTTCTCCTTCTTGGCGGGAAGAGTCCTTATTACAGAGTTACGATTGTGTTTTACAGGCAGGCCTCGAATCGATCCTTAATTGTTCTTTGAGTGGCAAGGCTTGGTTACAGGCTACCCTACCCGTTCGGTCAGGTGGACTTGGCATTCGTCGGGCCATGGATTTGGCGATTCCGTCCTTTTTAGCGTCTTTCCATGGTTCTCGTTGTCTCGTTGAGTCGATCCTTCCACTGGGCCTTTGCCTCGACCCGGACGCCTCTATTCAAGATTGTTCAGCAAAATGGTCTACGTTAAGTGGATCAAGTTCTCCTCTTTTGGATGTCAATAGCTCTCAGTCTTCTTGGGACGATCTTATCATCAAACGTACACAATCCGCTACTTGTCTTGAAGATAAAGCCAGGCTACTAGCAGCGTATTCACCTGAGTCCGGTGCTTGGCTCCAAGCTTTGCCTTCTCCTCCTCTTGGCCTACATCTTTCGAATGAAAGCTTCCGGGTTGCTGTTGCCTTACGTTTAGGAGCAGACGTCTGTGTACCTCATCGTTGTCCAGCCTGTGGAGCATTCGTGGATCAACGGGGCCTTCACGGTCTCTCCTGTATCAGGAGTGCTGGTAGACACATGCGTCATTCTAGTGTCAATGATGTCATCCTCAGAGCTCTAGTTTCTGCTAATGTACCATCGGTACGAGAACCATCTGGCTGCAGCCGCTCCGACGGTAAGAGACCTGATGGAATGACACTAGTTCCATGGAAGAGAGGAAGACCTCTATTATGGGATTTCACCTGCGCTGATACATTCGCAATTTCAAATGTTACTCATTCTTCCTTGAAAGCGGGTGGTGCTGCTATTCGTAGAGAGGCCGATAAAAATCGAAAATATTCTAATCTACTTGCACAATATATTTTTGTTGCGATCGCAATTGAGTCAAGTGGTACTTGGGGCACCGCAGGCCTTAATTTTATTAAAGAAGTTGGTCGGCGAATACAGATCGTTTCAGGTGATGCTCGCTCGACCACCTTCCTAATCCAGCGCCTCAGTATCGCAATTCAGCGAGGGAATGTATCTTCTATTCTTGGTACGTTGCCTCCTGGGAAGGCATTAGACGAGATTTTCCTGCTTTAAAGATGTTTTTTTTTTTTTAGATTTTGTTTAAATACAGTTGTTATTTTATTCTTTTTAGATTTTTTAAATTCAAGTTTTGATTGTTTCAAATCAGAAATCATAAATTAATTATTTACATTTTGATTGAGTTGATAAGATTTACAGAAAGTGTAATACGTAGTAGTAGTAGTAGCAGTAATAGTTGTAGTAGTAGTAGTAGTTGTTGTTGTTGTTGTTGTTGCTGCTGTTGTACAACTGTGTTACCAACATATTTTTATCCACTCCGCGACAACGGACGAGAAAATCAGTTAGTAGCATAATTATCAAGATACATCAAGACCACATGTCTACTACCAATATTCCAAGAT
The DNA here is from genome assembly GCA_022664845.1 of Lepisma saccharinum. NCBI lineage: Eukaryota > Metazoa > Arthropoda > Insecta > Zygentoma > Lepismatidae > Lepisma > Lepisma saccharinum. Next base: position 40,533 of record JAGDQP010002969.1, read on the forward strand.
TAATTCACCAGACAATATAATTCGCAATCGCAATTCATAATCATCATAATTTATATATCAATTATTTGTCTGGCGGACGAATACACAAATCTCAATAAGTCTCGCGTTCCATTCTTTCATCGCAGTATAATCCTGCTAAGAGTCATCAACTTGCTAAGACTCTATGATACATCAATGACTATCATCACTCTAGTCAATGAACACTAAATCCTCAATCTGTCATCTTGCGTAACCAACTTTAATCTCATTGGCAACCTAATAAGTTTCATAGGTTGCTTGATAATGATCAAGTTGCAAGATTTAAACATAATAATAACCAAGTTTCATCTCCTAATAGATCTGATGGTTTCGTTTGCCCTTCGCAAATAAACAAGTACATTAGCAAGTAGCTTGTAACATTTTTATATTTAATAAATAATAGATAAACTAGTTTCTATACTGGTCCAAAATTTTCTTCCCCAACATGAAAAATATCATACTGTTTTTGAATTTGTTTATAAGGCCTTTAGGCAACTTTGGCTCGGGGCGGATGCATGATGAGGAGATAAATTGGTGGAAAGTAGGAGAAAAACGGAAGCACCCTAAGAAAACCCACGCACAGGGTGTTTGTCTACCACAAATCCCATATAGCATGAGCAGCGATCGAACCGACGACCCCACGCACCAGAAGTGAGTGCTCTACTAATTGAGCCACTGCGGCCCTCCTACAAGATTGTTGGACGCCTGAACATTATTTACTGAATGAGAGTAAACGACGGAAGCTTTTACTATAGATCTCATTGAAAGGTATCTCCGACTATTTTCCTATTAAGATTGAGATTAAGTCAGAATATTCTACTCGAAATAAGCAATCTCATCAGTTAGAAAATTATCCAATATATTAATCGCCGTATTCTAGACAACATTCGAATCTGGGTGTATGTGAGAGAAAAATACACAAATAGTTTTAAATATATTTTAGTATCAGACTTTTGAGATCACGAAACAGGATATGCGATGGACAACTCACAGTAAAGGGAGAGAGAACTTATGCACTTTGGGTCTACATACATCTCATTGGAACGTTCGTAAATCACCGTTTGTATGCTAAGTACGTACACAGCACCAGCGTGTTTAAATACCGCCAATTTTTTTCTCTCTTTTTTTTTTTTAGGGCTATAGTATAATGACGCATTCCGGTTGATTTTATGCACCAACCATAATCATTTTCATGACCAAACAACACAAGACCGATTCATCTGTTTGCTCACTCAGGTCACCAGTTCGAACTTCTGGTGTTGGCAAAGAGCCATATTTTCCGGCAGAGGGATTAAAACGCGAGGGGTCTGGTTCTCTCTTTCTCTCTCTCTCTCTCTCTCTCTCGTTCGTAAAGTAAAAGCACGCGGCAAGCTTTCTGAAGACAGCTTCAGTCGTTTCTCTGCTCATATGAACTAGTCAAAGAGAAATGGAAGAATATGTTTGCTGTCGGTGTGTTTTGAAGAACTACAGAAGGCGAAGTAAACGGACAAAGCAGAACGGTCGGTCATGAAAGATAATAAAACAGACAAGAATATCGGTCACAAAGCATGCACGATTGCCCTACTAGTTAGATCAACGCAAAAGAAAAATTGTCATGTCCTGTTTCTTTTTTTCTACTGGAACTGGAAAACGTCAAAGAAATAGCTCAATCAATGTAGACCTTCCGTAATGTAACACTGACCAAAAGACGATTAGTTCTCTAATTACAATGTTCAGGAGCAAAAAAGATGAGAAAAAGAACACATCTCTTTCTTTCACATAAAAAGTAATCTCAGTTCGCTGGGTTCTAGCAAAATTCAAATTTGTCACAATGACCAACACGGGGTTTGAACCTGAAACTTTCTCGACTATACGGAAGGTTGTCTCTAATGCACGTTGTTCAATACCAAATAAATTGTATAGTATAAATTCAATATAATATTGTATATTATTCGTTTTATTTGAGTCAGATACTCGTGTTCTCAGTGACGACGAATATTTTTCTCATTTGGGATATTAGTTTCTCAAAATGTTCACTAAGTTCTGTTTCAAATTAACTGAAAAAAATAAAAATCGTCTAAGATTCAGAAAAATAGTGAGCGGTAGAATTTTGCAATAAAACTTCTCCAAATATACAGACCGTATGGATTATGTACCTATATATTAAAGCAAAAGTGTATACAAATTTTAATTCCAGTCTCTGTCTTGTTATTACACATGAAGCTTTCTCGTAATTAGTATCCCGTCTCAAAAGAAATTTTGGCATTTGGAGCTTGACAATTTCTTCACTTTAATTAAACAATATTTCATTAAGCGCTTTATAATTTTCATTTTTACTAACTTGTCCATAGCTTTATTCTTCTATTACCTTTCACATTTCTTAATTATTGCTATGTTCTATTTTCTCTTTATACTGATCATACAATCACTGGTTACCGGAACTTCGTTATTCCTGTTAGTCAACTTTGACAATTTGATAAAATCAAATCCATTTGGTTTTCATGATTCTGTTTGATAAAGTCAAAAGCATTTCAAATACCAGATGAATTCCTCTTTGGACGTTGTTTGTTCTTTTGCGGCTGATGACACCGGCTGATTCTTTGAAATGCAAAGCCATCGACAACCAACTTCCTTAATAGCTGGGATATCTCCACATTGTTTCAGAAGAAAAACCAATACTACAACAACCGAAAGAACCACGTAGCAATTAGCTACACACATCACGTGACGGCGAGTGATTGTTCTTTTTGTTTGTCTTATGTTTCTTTTCCCTTTTCTTTCTTCGTTTCCTTTTTACTAACACGAATTACTAGTTAACTGCGGGGCACAAAATGTTAAGCAAATAAGATCTTAACTAAACACGGCGGCTTTTAACTCTTATACACATTCTGTTTCTTTATTTTCTACAAATTTTCTCCCCCCCCAAAAAAAAAAGGAAAATGTTCTCTGTGTATTTTTGTACCTTTTCTTTGTGCTTCATGACAAGAAATTACTTCAGCGTTTTAGTGTTACAAAATTAACCAAACACGTTAAAAAAAAGGACAATATTTTCTTAAACTGATCTGTAAAAGTAAATGTAGGTGGCACCCATGAGAACAAATTAGTTAGTAACGGCTAGCCTCCAATACATTACGCTGCTAACTGTTTAACTTCAAGAAAGCATTTTAATTCCTGTGGACAAATTCGCTGCCGTATCTCTTACCTTAATTTTCTAACTCGTGCTTTTTAGATGTTTCTTTCTTGGCGCGGTACATTAAAAGCAGCGAACACCTTAAATGGTATATTGTTTACAGCATACAACAAAGGTACAGTAAGTGCCATCACTATCATTTGGGTGTTACTTATTCTTGTAGGGATTTCTCTCCATTTTCTCTTGATCACTCAAATGTATGACCTACTCAAAGCCGTGGTATAATTGGTATATCTTCTTTTAACTGAAGAAATAGGTGTTTGTGAAAATCAATGATTATCCTCGAGTTCACAGTTTGACGATCCTCCCAAGCAACAGTCTCTCTTTCAAATATAAACATTATTATTCCTAGTATCTTGTTTTTCTTACAACTTAACTAGATACTGATAGACTTCTTTAAAACTTTTAGGTTTTCTAGTTTCCTGTTATAAAGTCTCCTGTTAAGTTGCACTGGGCCATCAGGAAGGATCACCAAGGATACGCACTGTGGGAACAACGGATACGTGTTTCTGGCGTACGTGCTTATGGCGTACCGTGTTCCTGGCGTACAATAACATTTTAATCATGCTTCTAGTGTACAAGCAGGGGTATCTAAAATATCTTTATGAAGCGAAGCATAAGTTGAGCAGAAATAGCGTAAAGAGAAACTAAGGATTGAATTTAAAAGACAGATAAAGATATTTTTTGCCTAAACTACGCTGTATCCGCATGCAGCTACAGGTAATATATTTTCTCCAGGTAATGCAAGGGACAGATCCTTTCAGTTGCTTTCTTCATGGTAGGCTAGTAAATATTTATTAGCATTTTACTAGGGGAAAAGTGATTATCAAATAGTGTGAGGAAAGAAAAATCTAAACATTTATATCGATGGAGAACTTCGGAACGGAGCTTTATCCCTCAGAATTCAGAAACGTGACAGGCTTAAAGTTTGGATACCAATAAACGACCAGAAATGAAAATGTAAAAAAATTAGGAAAATATCATTTCGGAGTTAGAGCAATTAGAAGCCGCTCCAGAAAAGAGTATAGTAATTAAAAATTGTGTTCATAAGTTTAGACCTGAAAGACACCTCAACCACGTTCGTAGCTCTATATAGTAGCTCCTGAGTTATTAGTTGAATTTTTTCGACTACCGTCCGTCCGTTCGGACGTATGCGGCATTGATCTTGTTTTTCCGAGACCTTTCCAAAGACACCTCAACCATCTTCGTAGCCATAGTAATTCCTGCCCTTGAAGGTTGTCGTCAGACAGATGCACATAGAGGTGAAATAAGGTTGAGCTCCCATATTTCGCTGCTGAAACCTAAAATAAGAACCCTTACTTCAGTAGCACACAAACGTGTATTCAGAGGTGATTTTTTGTTTACTTCGTTGATTAACCGTTATCAGTTGAAAAAAAAACACGTTTAATTTTAAATCATATTTCAACAAAAACTTGATATTGTTGATAAGATGCTGGTTCAACGTAGGTTCAACTGTTATTTTCTACTATGATGGTATAGATTTCGTTTCATTGGATTCTTTCTAATTTAGTAGAATAAAATTTGTAATGAAAAGCTAATTGAATGCCATTGACTATTATTTTGTGTCCTCTTTTGCATGCTGAAAACACGTTGAATTTCAAGCTATATTCCAACAAAAATTTGATTTCGTTGATAGGACGTTAATGTGACGTGTTTTTAACTATTATATTGAACTGTGCCCTAGATTACGCGTCATATGTATCTTTCCAAATTAACTGCATAAAAACTGTGCTTAAAAGAGAATAGAATAAAATTAACTACGTTTTTCATCTTCTCATTTGCATGTTGAAATTAGATTGAATTTTAAAATATATTTCAACGAATATTTAATTTCATTAATAGCACGTTAATAGGAAGTGTTTTCAACTATGACATAGTTTTCGCTTTAAATACGTTTTTCTAAGGCTACATATCACTTATTGAGAAATTCAAATTTAATAGTACAGCGATGGTGAAAGTGTTAAAGAAGGAAAATGCACATAACAAAGAAAGAAGGAAAATATTCTTTACTCTTATTTTTGTATAATGGTAAAACAATGCGTCTGGATTTTTGGCGAATGGGTACAAGACTGCCTCTTACCACAGATACCATAAAAGAGTAGTGATTCTCAAGGTAACTACGTGGATGAGGGGATAAGGCGACGAGTGCGGAAAGTTCCAGCTTCGAATCCCACAGCAGACAGTTGGATAATTTACTGTTCGAAAATTAATACTGTATATCATGATGAAAGCAACGGACAAAATGCAGCTAGTCTAAATGTGTATACCAATAGACAGCAACCATGATCTGTCTTCATTGTCCGCTTCTTGATTTTAACCCCTGTCTCTTCTTAACCATTATTCAACGTTGAACAGTCGGATATTTTGGAATATCTACAACGTTAAAATTACATTTTGGTACTAACGTTTAATCCACGTGTTTTCAACACATGTGTAGTCTACTACTGGGGTAATAAGAATGAAGTTTCTAACACGTGCTTTTTATGTTACCTTCGTTATCTCCATGATTGCAAATACCCTGTACTGACTTCGGATCGGCTATGGGTAGGTATGCGGGTTCGAATCCCGTGGCCGACCACTCTGACTGAGGTTTTTCCTCAGTCTAACCAGGCGAATGTCGAGATTGTAATTTGAAGAAAGGCGTTGACTGATACCTTCCTTATCCTTTACCCTACCCGGCCTCGCTAAAGATATAAAAGTCCATAAATTCCAAATACCTTGTAAAACGTGATAATTGTATTTCAAAAGAATCTTGTTTCTTTCATAAACATCTCCAAAGATAAAACGTAGAGAAGGAAACATTACCATCGTCAGTTTGCTGCGTGAAATTAAGATTTTCTTATGAAATTGATTTGATTAATTACCACAGTCATTGGAATCTCTCTGAAGATATACAAAATACTTGTTTATTTATTTTTAGAAATGTATTTCAATGTCTAAAACATAATATTTCAAGCGCTTTGAGAAACTAGGAAAATTTCAGAGTATTCCAAGCCGCATTACGTGATTCATTAACACGAACATATATATATATATATATATATATATATATATATATATATATATATAAAATAATTTTTTCATGTGGATCGCTTTTAAACTACAAGCTACGAATATGAGTGAAAACTATGAGACGAATCGCTGGTAACTCTTGGTTTTTATACCGATTAATTATGTTCTTGATAGTCATCGAACCCAATGCGCATCCATGTTCTTTGCACTGATTTTGAATTATAGACACCTAATGTTTGGCGTGAAAAAAATGCATCTACGTAGCTCTCCCAAAACCGGTTGACTTTTGCGGCCATGATGTACACAACACACACTTGCTATAGTGACTCACTACTACAGGTCACTGGCTTTCTCCTTCGCTTTTAACCACTCGATTCGGTTCATTCTGTGATCAGGGGGGGGGGGGGTGATTTAAAATTGGACACATATATTCGGATCGCCCAGTTAACTTATATCACTTGTAAATGGAACTCAGTTCTGTAATTTGATTAGACAATAAACAAATCAAATTTGCTACATAAACAAACAATAGATCATGTTGCTACACTGACACCGTTTCAGTGTTTCTTCTGACACGTACTGCATGGATTTCTATATACCTACTACATGAGCTCTTAAATTGTTTTATTCAATTCGCCATTTTACAGCATTTAATTATAAAATATCCGCACTTTTATCCTTTAATATTGCATTCACTGTTCCTATTATATTAATAACAATGTTTTACGTTTATACGAGAATTTCTTTACTTTCATGGTGTAAATTCGACAAAAAAGCTATTCAATTAAATCATAATTACTAAATATAGTCCATTTTTGAGACAGGAAACACTATTTGGGTGGTCACTTTACGTGATTCAGCGTACAAAAAACAAAAGTTAATTATGTTACAAATTACATCAGCTACTTACCGTCGTGACGTGCGTCAAAGAGCTTTCACGTGAGGATTTCCTTAGTTTCATTTCTCAGTCACTCACCTGGAAGAAAGAAAAGAAAAGACAACACAATTACTTCCACATATTCCTTCTCACACACATAAAAAAATTGTTCGTTGCTCATATAAGTTTACATACAATATTTACAAAGAATATTTTGGAAAGAAGGAGATTACAAACTTCCTGGGTAGAAATTGATCTTCAAACTTCAAAGATCTATTATTTTCTAGGTTGATAATTTAAAATCCGAAAATTATACTAATGGTTAAATTGAATTATTTTGCAAAAACAAGGACATATTTTCAATTTTTAAAAGTAGTATATTTGCTATTATTTATTGCAACACACTGCAACGAAATTAAAAAATCGATCTTTTGGTGTTTCTTCTTTGCTTTTAGTGCAATATGATAATGCTCGAGAAAATATTAATTGTATATAATAGCTTATTTCGTTATAATTTGCTTGGTGTAGTCATAATTTTAATACAAATTTAGCAATATATTATATCTGAGTCCATGCTCTCCAAAATGAAGCTTACATTTACTCAACCTTGACAGTTTGTAGCTTCTATTTTTTAAAAAAAAGAAAAAAGAAAGAAAATAAAAACTACCTGTATACATGGTGTTACTGAATTGGAGGAACAGGCACTTTAAAAGTGCATTCCAGAGGGCTAAAATATCTACATGAACATACGAATAACTTTGTGTTCGGGGCGTACAAATTACAAGGCTCAAACTACCAAATTTTAGTAAATTTACAAAAATTAGATCGAAAATAAATACAGTATTATTAATATTATTGTATTGTCATCATCTTACAAGCAAGTTCTTTAAACTTAAAACTTTTATGCAGTCTACTGTTGTCCAGACGTTCAATCTGCAATATTGGAATACTAGTTACTAAATATGGCATCTTAAAGCTAATATTTAGATTAAAATGCAATATCAAACATCTCCTACTCTGTAACGCAATTACAACCACAAATAATAATAATAAAAACAATGTTTTGGATATCTTATGGCAAACTGTCATGAAATTAAGAGTTTTGTTTTCATAAAATTATTCAGCAATCAATACAAAATCAATAATACGAATTAAAGAGCTGGTTTCAGCATGCTACTTAAAGCTTATGCTTCAAAGATGGATTCTCAAGAAAATGAAGCTTCAAATTTAATTTTATAATTTGTGATCTGTTGAAATACAAGGTAATATTGAATACAATTTTTTCTCGACCTGGTCCTCCAGATCAGAATGTGTGCTATCGAAACACTGGACAACACAACAGAAGCCACTTCGTTGATTAGTCGTAAAATATACCAAATTTCATTGTTGTATTGCAACCCCCACGCATTGATTTTATTTATTGGTACGTTAAGAAAAGGGGAAAACCTGTACGTCTCACGTGACATCACATATTCTGGTGGAATAATAGTAGCAAAATTAAGGTAATTAATTTTATTTAATTTACCTACCTTATTGAGCAGAACAGTAACAAGTTCTAATTGTTCCTAGAGATACATAAAGTACGTACTTTTTCTGAAAGTTTTCTTTATTAAAATCGCCATTCGCGGTCGTTACTGATTGTGAATACTTCCGAAGACGTTGTGGTTCGGATTTTCATAAAGAAGGTGATTATTAATTTATTACAGCTTCTGTTCTTTGCTTTCAAAAAAGCGCTGTTTACTTCAATGAATGATTTTTAATTTAAAAAAAATCGCAGCTGCTTCTGCGTTATATCATGAACCAAAAGTGTGACTTACAGGTTGAGTCATAATTACTCGTATGTTAACACTTAAATGGGATAATCTGTTGTCATCTTTTGCAGTTCTTGACCTTAAATATGACACAATGAAAATGGGTGTTGCACAAGAGTCACCTTTGCGTAGTCCTGGAAAGTCAACCAGATGATGGATGCAGTTTAGAAATTGGATGCCACAGGAGACTGTGTGGAGAATCGTGAGACAGAACTTCGCAACGTGCTAGTATCATATCCAAACTATTCAGCCCTTTTCAGACAATCGAAATCGTGTGCGCGTGATGGATTGCCAGATTAAAGCAGAAATGACTATCGACCCGGACTTTGCAGACCAAATAGCTTTTAGTAATGAAGTCATATTAAGCGTTAGTAGCCATTTTAATCGACACAATACCATTTTTGGGAGTACTGAAAGATTCGTGAGCACAAACGGGCTTCTCCAAAAGCTAGTCACTGATGGTGGTGTCATTGAACCGTACATTTTGGATACGAAAACAGTGACTTGTGTCCTACCTTCACAAGTTGGAGTCTTATGCCATCTTCTCTTGATAGTTTGTACATTTGGCTATTTCCAACTGGATGGTGCACGTCCCCATTTAGCACGTCCTGTCTGTACTTTCCACGACCATACATTCGCTAGGTAATGAGTAGGGCGAAATGGACCTTTGCATTGGTCTCCCTATTCGCCAGACCTTACATCATATAATTTCTGATTACGTGTATGGTTAAAGAAAAGTGCACAGCATCAGTGAACTGATGGAAGAAATTACAACTCATCCAATTCATTCCAGCAGAATGGGACCACGTTAAGGCGTCAATAACGTAGTTTTGCCCTACTATGTCTTGGAATGTCCTACAAACAACTATAACATGCATTACAATGTTCTTTGTACATATTAAACATTCCATGTCGGGACGGGCGTATGTCATAGTGCTGTTACCGCCCATAAAATTCATTTTATCTTAAACGTTCCATACCTAATTGCTAGAAGTGTTAACATAAATGTTTTGTGGTTAAATCTTCATCAGAGTAAAGTGCAAGTATCATCACTGATAAAATAACTTTTTTTGGGTCATTTGGTAGATCGTCGGCTGTGCATTCCGGAGTTTCTGGGTTCGATTCCAATGGCAGATTATCCAGACTGAGGTTTTTCAGGATGTTTCCTCAGTCATACCAGGCAAATGCCGGTATGGTTCCTTCGACTTAGGCTCTGATCGACTACTTCCCGATTTTTTCCCCTCCTTATCCCGGACTTACATGTTTGTTTGTATATGTCTGTTGAATTGAGAGGAAAGATAAGGAAAATCCATCCAGCTGCCGTGGTCGTAGACTTGAGATCCGGAATAGAGAGGCAAGCAGGTTTGAACCTTGTTTCTGGACATTCTGACTAATGTTTTCCAGGGATTCTCAGTTTCACCAGGACAATGCCAGGATTGTACCCAGGCAATGGGACTACCTTCCGCATACTTATCTCAAAAGAGTACTCGCCAAGAGACTTGATCCCACAAACTTGTGACGGGCAACTAATAAATTATAAATCAGAATTAAATTAAAACCAAGAAGATCCAAGTATAGAATATTTCGAATGGGTCCCAGAAAAACTCTCAAGTACACAGGAAACAATCGAGCAATGATCCCACTCGACAATTTCGTAATACAGTAGAACCTCTGTTATCCGAAATAAAGGGAGCGTAGGTTATTTCGGATAATCAAAATTTCAGTTTTAAAGAAATGTTGTTTTTTTTAAGTTTAAAGTGAAAAAAATTAAGGCAATGATAAAAAATACACTTTTAGATTATATAACAGACTTTTAATAAAGCTTTAAATGCTTCTATAGTAACAGGTAACGGGAACCTGCCGACTAATCTCAAGGTCATGAACCCGGCCCCGCCACCCTCAACCCCCAAACTTTCTCCTCCTTTTGTTTAAACAGGCATCGACCTCACGCACTGAAGTACAGTTAGCATTTCAAATTTTATCTTTTTCGATTTTTTTGCCGTTTCAGTTAAACGCTATTTCGGTTAACAGAGGTTTTACTGTGTTCTTGACTTTACAATTAAAGCAGAACGCAGCAGAAGATTGTCCCGGGTGAAAAGTTCTTAAAAGTAGGATGTTGATTTGCTGCGATGGGTTTCAGAGTTAGGTGGAAATAAAAAAATGATTTACCACGCCATTGGCTACACAACAGATAATCATCCTAGATTTCACACAAATGAACTTGGTTAAAGGAACGTAATTCAACAGTCATTGACTCAACAAGAACAAGGGGTTCTGATTTTGGTCAGTCTGGTAAATCACGTTTCTGTGAGCCGAAATAATTTACGTTTAGAAGCGGTTCTTTTAACAAACTACTTTAGCTTTCCTAAGCAAAATATTTGCGTTCCAAGTAACACTCTTAAACTACTTTATGTATATTTGTACTCACTTAAATCAGTCCTTACGAAAAGTGACATTGAATTCTTGACAGGAACATAATATACACCCTCGTTTAATTTGCACTTTTTTAAAAGCACTCCCCCGCAGAACACAGCTGGCTACAGAGGACTTCAGCACTGAAATATAGATATATTGAACAACGAGAATTGTACCCCAAAGCAGTTTCAGAACAAGACGACCAACCAAACAGCACAATCTCCTACTACACCTCCGCAGAAATATATTCTTCTTCTTCAAACACTCTCATAGTCTACATCTTTCTCCTTTCTCTACTCACACACACTCACACACGTACGTAAGCACACACTTTTGCAGCAGGAGCCCTTTAGCACTTGAGGCACAACTCTCAGCAAACCAAGGCCAACTGATTATCGGGGATTTATGGTCGGAGATTGTGTGCAGAAAGGGGAAGAAGGAGCTTGCATGCAAATTCTAGTTTGTTACGTCACTCAGTTTAACTCTCTGGCGGTTAAGGTGAGAGATGGAACAACGGGAGAAAATCGGTCAAAGTAAATCTCCCGTCCTCACCAACCCACATCCCCCACTACAAAGCAAAACAATCAGTAATGGTCGTCTCTTAACGGTGACCTATTGTAAATATCGTTCTAGCATTTATCCTAATCTAAAAACGCCTCTTCATGTATGCAGTACGAATAGCTTTTGAAACAAGTAAATGTATTTTATGTTGTAACCTTATAATCAAGTGCTTGTCTATATTCTTTATTTCTCAGAACTGATTGATCAAAGATATGGAATTACTGCATCTATATAAGTGGAATAATAACAGTCACAAAGATGTTTAAAATTATTAGTTAATTGACATTTAAAAAAAATGCATAGTTATTTCCTCCCTTGCCTTAAGAAGGGGGATACTTTGTTCCAATCATTTTTTTGTATATTTTTTACGTATAAAGTTATCGCTGAAGGCAATGTCCGAGGCATGCTCTTGTCAACCACTCTACCGGGGTAAGAATAGGGAAGGTAGTGCCCAAGACCATGGTCAAAGTACCGTCCGGCATTCACCCAGTAACTAGTAACTAGTGTCGGTTTTCTTTGCCTAAAAGTACAATTTATTTAAAGGGGACGAGAAATGTTTCACCCCTCACCCTGGAAGTTCGCGCATCAGGAAATACATTAGATGGTTTGAGCGGAAACAAACAACTTCGTATTTTGTAATACTGTTGAGACTAAGAAGACAAAAAAGATCACAAACATGCTGTTTAGGTATTTTCAAAGCTGAGATTTTCAACAGATGGATACGTGTTCATTTCAGACACTTTCACCCAGATGTGCGAACTTTGACCCATTGGGAAAGGGGCTTTCTAAGAAAAATATTTTTCTAGAACTTTGCTACATTAAAATGGCAACCTTAATACGTTACAGAGCCTGTTATTACCAACTTCCAGCCGTCTGTCTACGTAGAGTCCTTATTAAGGCAGCATTTTTTCTTCTCAGAGTCAGTGCATAAAATACACATCAGTCGACATTACACTTCTTAAGTTTAAGCCAGATGAGCAAGGCTGTAGCATTTTGAGGTTCAGAGGGACATTTAATCTAAGTCAAAGATGCGGATCCATCTCTAAATTACAATATTTATAAAGATACTGTACTCGTACTATAGAACAAAGAATATTAAACATATATGAAAGCTTACTGGTTTCTCTTAGAAAAATATTTACATTTACATTGACAGAAAGAAACTTCAAATTCAAAATAGTCATGTTTTTGTCCTGTTTCGATTTTTTTTATTGCTAAGACTTATAGTGTAAGTTGTCATACGCAATACTGGCCTTTAATGTGTTCCTTCACAAAACATAAACTACTTTTTGTCGTATTTATTTCATGTAATACACAAAAGCTGAACTGGAACTTTTTAAAAAAAATCAAATGTCACTTGGGGCATCCATATACTTTTAAACTCCTTAATTGCAAGCACGGATAAACTACCATGAAGATTTTTTTTTAAATAATTTTATTTCCCACGGAAACGCTAACAGTTTTATGACGCCTACGTAGTGATTAGTTTGACTGACTAATAATACTAATGAGGTCCTTATTTCGGTTCTTATCCAACCTAAAAGAAAAACCATCAGATGATGAGACAACGGAAGCTGTCTGAATAGTAAAATAAACTCAGATTCATAGAAAATGGAGAAAAAAATTCTCAGTCCGGAAACTGCATAATATGAAGACGCTGAACCAACAACACAGAGTGATTTGAGGGAAGATGCCTGTCGGGGGAAGATGGTTACAGTAGTGCAATTCCATAGCTACGACACTATAGATGAGAAACTTACATCGTGTGAAAGAATTAGTCAGTATGCTTTCTAAGGAGCTGCAGTGAATGTCGCGTTGTCACGTGGAGACGAAGAAAAAATCTCTGTTTTATAGCCTAAAAATAATTTCCTCTAGTCAGTAAACAGTTTAAGATCGGGCTAAATTCCATGACACTAGAAAATGCGGTTGAATTGGGTATTTTTGACTGTCAAGTACTTGCTTAGGCTGCATCACAAAGGAGGAAAATAGGTGAAGTGCCGTCTTGCCCCGAAGATTGGGGATAGATGCTCATCACGTAAATGCATGCATTAAATAAGACTGCTTTCATTGTTTTCAGGCATGCACTCATTTCTTTGAGCTATTCTTCTTGATTAGAATGTAGTCATACAAGAACATTTCTAATTGGTATTCAATAGAATTTGAATGTCATTTATGGCCCTTAGGCAACTTTGGCTGAGACCGGACTAGAGATGGGGTAAGGATATGGAAAAGCAGTCGTCTTGGGCCTACTTTCGAAGGCACCATCCCATCATTAACCTTGTGTGACTAAGGGTAACCCAGGATAAACCTTAGTCAAGATGTCCGCCACGGGGATAGAACCCAGAACCAACCGAACACGAAGCCACCGCTCTACTAACTGAGCTACTTGACTACATGTTTAATACAATATACACTATACGTTAAAGAACTATTTTTTCATTTCACACAAAACCGAAAGTCATTTCTGAATTAAATTGGTGTAGGCTTATATTTCATCATCACACAAGGAGAGAAATCTGCGCTTTCAAACAGATGTCGTCAAGCTGGACATTCTAACAAATATTTTCTGAAATGGTGGAAATAAATCCATGCTTGTTCATGTATTTTAGTCATTATACATAATGTAGACATGAAGTTTCACACCTTAATTTAACTCTTATTGTCACATATCTTAATTATAACGTATTAGACATCTTCCCCCAAATCAGTATATTGGCAGAAAGTTTTGCTTTTCTGTTTCTTTTAATTACTTCACAATGACTCCTAGACCAAACTGTGTGCATCTCCCCCTATACGTTACAAGCAAAAGATGTGAATAGTTTATTTTCAACCTGCAAGATTGTCTGTTTCGATATAAAATTACAATTTCCGATTGGTCATAGTTTAAGAATCTTAGTGTCCATAAATCATCATTGTGAATTACGTTCTGTCAAACATCTGATGTGAGTGCACTTCTCAAAGTGAACCAATAGTTTGGCATTATCTTACATTGGATGAATGGGAGCTACTGTTTTAACTCGATTCCGAACTGTTTATAGAGATCAAATCTAGGAATCCTTAATTACAAGGTGGCGAGTAAAATAGTCTAGCAGAGATACCATAAATTTTCTTCTATACGTACGTTTATTTCGAAAAAACCTTCCATTGTTTAAACATTTTTGTTTAAATCACATGTTTATAACCGTCTTTCCAGTCATCTCAAGATATACAAATTACATTATCATAAGACTTTTCCTTAAATTTACAGTTACGTATGTATCCACAACTTGGCTTCTAATATTCCTAAATTTGTTAATGAAATGCAAGTCACATTTAACTGAGTAACTTGCGTTAAAATGATCGTAAAAAGGAATTGAAAAGATAAAACTTTCAGGATTAACGGGTAGGTATGCAACCCGCAATGTTCTAGTGTTATGTGGGAAACGAACTTTCAACATTTACATAATTTGCAGCTTGTCTTTTCAGTGATTTGCAAGATTTCTTGATCAGCAGACTCAAAACAGATAACCAAGGACCAAATGCAGCATTAGCATTCAAAGGTCACAAAGTTATGTTACGTACTGGATCAGACAATATACACACGAAGTTATTGTTCAAACAAATAATAATGAAGAAAAAACTGGCGAAAAGGAAGAAAAATATATTATCGGTGAGATACTGAATAGAAAAACCGAAATGCATATTGGACAACGGTAACAACTGGATGATTGAAAAATAAAATAGTAAGGGTATTAATCGTACTTCAGTTTGAAGAGCTCTATTAACTGATTATGCGCCTGCTAATATAACTAAAGGCCATAAATAAAATTCAAAATTCAACGATGTTCGAAATTCCGCAGTCAATTTCGGAAAGCCTTTTTCTGGATTATGGAATTTTCCGTAATCCAGAATTATTTGGATTCCGGAAATTTCTGCAAGTTGAACTTCTCTGGATTCAGGATTATTTTTTTTGGAATTCGAAATTCTTTAAGTTGCGACATTTTCCGGAATTCGAACTTTTTGTATTCCGGAATTTTTCGGAATCAGACATTCCGGAATTTCGTTTATCCGAAATTCCGATGTTTGAAATTTCGACATTCCGGTATCATAAACATTTCTAATGATGGAATCCAGATTACAGCTTCGGAGTATTCTTGAATTCAGAACGCCCCTAGTATTAACAGGAATGGAAAAATATTATGAAGAGTAAGTTTCATTGTAAACGTACCCACGATTTCATTCGTGTACTCAAAGTTTATCTAACGGAAGTTTTCCCACTTCATATTCTGTAAATGATTGTTATGGCTGGCATCCACGTAGGAAAAATATTCCACTTAAATGGTCTGGTGTAATCTATTTATTAGCTGTAGAGGCATTTCGTGCCTAGTAGGGGGAATCTCCGTATGCTTTCCATCAACACATAACAATGAAGTATGACCGGTGTACCAGTGAAGACATATGTAAAATATGTACGCTCCATAATTTTGTCATTTTAATTAGTTACAGATGGTAGGTATTTCACCTGTTATGTCCTACCCTTACAGCATTATCATTATTCATTCACTCGTATAATGCAAGGAACTTTAAAAAGAGATTTGATTACCGTTCGTTCCATGCTTTACGAACTACTCACAGATGGCAGTATCATTACCGAGATAAGGTGATATAACGTGATAATAAAACGTGAACAAAAGATGAAGCGATAAAAGGAGAAAACTCAGGTCAACGGAGTAAATCGTTCGGTCATGCGTGGCAGCCGACAAGGTACTCGTAGTCACGTGACTTGCATGCATGCCCGTTGCGGGGACCCCCTCAGGAAACAGTAAAGTTCTGTTAATGGCGCCTTTAAAAACTCCCTCCACGTGCTATGCGTGACGACAACCGATGAAAAATTCTGCTTTATGTAAAAGCGCGCTCAGTGATTGTCATGGTAAGCAGCTTCAACTAGCTTGGTCTTTCGTTCTCTCTCTCTCTCCCTCCCCCCTGTGTGTGTGTGTGTGTATGTGTGCGTAACGCCCGTGTGTACGCGAGTGTATGTGTGTGCGTGGGTGAAACTGTGTTCGTGTGTGTGTGTGATATTGCCTGCTTGCCTTCCATCTTTTGTTTTTACAACTTCATAACTGTTGGGTCGAACATCGTTGCTTCTCAACTACACACATTCAACTACGCAGTTTCTTAGGTTCTTAGAATTGTATAGTCTATGCTACCACTAACAAATGACTGATGATTGACACGTTCCTTACATCTTAAAACTTCCTATTTCAGAGTTCAATTTGACGCTTGCTTACTATGTTCTGAATCCAAGGACTAAGCGTGTTTCCCAACGCTGCTGATCGAGAAAATATAAGATTTGACCTTTTCGAGTAAACTAAGATGGAACTTTCAGTGTTAGGACTAAGAGACACTCGCGAATCGTACACTCAGATTGAATGAAATTGGCCGATGGAAAAATTCGAAAATTGGTCCAACCTAGCAACACTCAACTGGTGTTATGTGACAACATATAGATTGTTTATGTTAAATCTGCATTGTATGACATGTTTCGATATAAAGACGTACTGTGCAATTTCTTGAACTTAAAAATCCGATTTTTATGAATATGTACAGTATGTACATTAAATTCTGTCGTCTAACAGTTCTATAACTTTTTATACCTAACCGATCTCGGTCTATTGCTTAAGACGGAAAGAGACAAAATCGAAACAAAAGCAGTTTTCTCAAAATAGAACGACTATAAATCAAATTTACTGTAAGGAAGTAAAGAGAAGGCATTTGAGATGAACTAGAAAAATGAATAGTAAACAATACGATAATAAGAGCTAATAGCAATTTACGGTACAGTCGATATTATAAGCTAGAATTATTCTCCATTATTGTCCAATGTCAACTGTAAAACATTTATGACTATGAACACAAAACCCACACAATTCATTGAAAAGAAAGTAGCACACTCTGTAATTTGAATTTTATTTATGGCCTTTAGACATCTAAGGCTCAGACTGTGATGGGGAGGGGAAAGGAATCGGGAAGGTGTCGGCCAGGGCCTATGTTGAAAGTTCATCCCGGCATTTGCCTGGTGTGACTGAGGGAAAAACCCTGGGAAAACCTCTGTCAGGACGGTTGGCCGCTGGGATCGAACCCATGACCTCCCGAATGCTACGCCAACGCTCTACCACTGAACTACGGCGACTCAGACTATATATGCCACTTATAGGAAGATAAAGTGATTTGCAGATAAAATATTGTAAACCGTAATTAACAATTAACAGCTTTATTAGGCGCACTAACTTCTAATAATTAGTTATTGTTTCTCCTAGATATAACAATTGTCTCTGCGTTTTCACTTTTTCATATAAAACTCTTCATTTTGGAGCAAATCGAAAAAAATGAAACGAAAAAATCAGATCACAGGTAATAACACATGAAAGTCAATACTAGTTACAGGAAAGGATAATAATAATAATAATGAAGCATGTCTGAACCGAAGGTCCGTGGATAAGGTAAACAAATTATGGCTTGCCATTGCCTTTCATTGGATGATGTTAACATCGTGAAGATTGGACCTACAATTCTCAGTAAATTTCAATAGTAATGTTAATATTTATTTTTGTGTTCTTTTCTTGCTTAATAATTAATAAAATAAATAGTACTTTAGTTATTTGAATTGAATTTATTAGTTATTTTTTTAAAAACATTTTTAAGAAAATGATTTAAATTTGTTTTTATTGTATAGAGCGAAGTTCAGCTGTCGTTCTTGCACTAATATATACGGATACGTATATATAAAATCAATATAAGTGAGGTGTGAAGATGTGAGCAGAGACACACATAAAAAATGTTAAGTACAAAGTGGTTACAGCTTGCGACGCTCCCATATACTTAGTAAAAGATTTCTTGAAAAAAAAAATGTTCCTTCCATAAATATATTTTTATTTGACTTCCTGAATGCCCTTTTGCCTCTGAACATTTTTCTCACTTAACTGATACGAGAAAATAAGAAGCAGCTGCAGTACTAACGACGACCAAGAAAATTCTCTTCCATTTCCTTCTCACATCTTTCTGGATTGAAAAGAAAAAAAAACTTAATAAATTGTTAGGGGGAAAGAGATTCCCATTTAGGATGACAGGTGAAAAAAATGATGTCTCTTCGTCTGATCTTTAGGTGGAATCTCTTTTCCTATTTTTAACTGATAGAAAGATCACTCTCGTTTTTCAAGGTAGAGAAACAGAGGCGTTCAAAAGCTATTCGAGACTCAAATAAATTTAAGATGCTTTTTAAGCTCTAAGATATCATTGCATGGTGTATAACATCAAGTAGAGTGTGATACACACACGTGCCTACAGATCTATTCTAAACCTATTAAATATCTTTAATATTAAGGATTAAATCAGAAGAGTTAACTTTTAAAGAAAATGTGTTTTGATAAAATATCCCTTCGTATACATTCCTAAACAAATTACTCTATTGTAATTTTATTGTAAAACTTAAAGGCTGATCATATTAAGCGTATAATGAAAAGCATCATTTTTTTAAATGTAAGAAGCCAACCAAATGAAAAGATCCGTTTTAAAGTCACCAGATGAATAATAACCAAATCAATCGAGGCCACGGAACTCAAATCTGAAATACTGGTTCCATTGAGGACCTCGCATGAATTCTTAGAAGAGAGAAAACTAGCCAATAAAAAGAAAGCGCTCATAGTGTTCTTTTCCCGAACCCTCTCCTTTATATGGCTTTCTTGGGTTACCCAAAACTGCTTATTCTCTAAACTTGATTGAAACGTATACAAAAAATGTTAAAAATTTTGATTTGAATCATTACAAATGTTACTTTTAGAATGTTTTTTTTTTTTTTTTTGTACTGTGTACACAAGGACTGTTCTTTTAATTCGCGAACAGATTTATTAAAAAAAAATTGTTTACTTGAGTACCGATATCATATGGGCAGTAAATGTGAATCATCTCAGGATAACGTTACTGCACTTTCTCGCCGGTGGCCAGCTCCGTCAGTGTTGCGAGAGACGCAATATTGTGGACATGATACTAGATCACTTGTCGCAGTGTCCAGTGTGAAATGGAGCATCTAGAATCTATGTTCGTTTAAGCTGAGGAAATCGGCCATAGAGACGTACGAAATGCTTAAATTTGTTAAACCATCGTTCTACTGTCCACATTTAGCACATCCCTACAGAATCCCTGACATATTTTCTTCCTGCTGCACTAGCGTTCGTTCCCAATTTAAACTTATACAGCATAGAAGCCTGTGTAACATTGTTTGGTTTAACTGTGGTGATCGCTACCAGCTGGCCACAAAAGGAAACACTCAATAACACGTTACCTTCTTATTATTTGTTTTACCTCTGAACGAACGGCGCTTGCAGTTCGACCACGTGAAAATCCTACAGGACTTTTTCGGTTACCTTCATATTTTAGAATAACGTTAATCGGAAATATAATGCATGCAAAGAAACGGTATTTCTCAACTCCTTTAGTAAAAAGAGAAAATAAAATAAGGAACCTTAACACGCCATTTAGTCAGACTTTTTCCTTCTAACTGTAAGAAACTGACGAAAAGACCTTGTTTTTGTCACTAAAAGAATTACTTATTATAATGTTTCAACAGCACTACCATGCACCGAGTACTGATGTTTTTAAAGCGTTCTTTATCCTGTACTCCATTCATATTATAACAGCTGATGTAGCTTAGAATTAAAAAAAGAAAAAAAAAACGTGACGTTGTTCTTTTGGATATAGGAAACAAGGTGGGCGTATGCTTTTGTTTCCATTTCTGATAAAGCACAAGCACATTTTTTCTTTTATGGGGTACATACAATTATTGAGAAGAAAAAGTTTGTTCATGCTGACATTTTACCGCTGCTTTTTGACTTTCATTTCTCTCCACGGTTAGCTTTATGACTTTCAAAACGAAGAGAGAGAGAGAGAGAGAGAGAGAGGATTTCTTTATTTATAAAAAAATATATCTTCCTTTTGGTTTTCTTTTTCTATCTTTTTTCTCTTTAACGTGACTATTTGAATGTGGATAACGGAATGGCTCTTCTGATGCTAAACTTAGTGTTGCCATCTACGAAATACTTAAAAAAATAAGCAAATGATAATTTATGTCAAATTCTTACCACTTATATAAATAATTTAGATATTATACTAAAAAAGAAATCCCTTTGTTCTTAAATATTTGCTCTTGATGGTAAGTGAAGTTCAGCAAGGAGATAAATTTATGTCACGGAAAGGTAAACCGATAGTGTTTATCATTGCCTCCCATCAAATTATTTTGTTCTAAGGACGGAAACTACAGTTTAAAGGGGGGTTCCAAACCATTATGTTTAATATGAGGCCCGGAACCGCTTGGTTACTACGCGACGAACGAAACAACTTATCTACCGGAAAGGTACAACAAACACGGAAACTATTGTGGGATCTCCCATTTTTATTTTTATTAAAAAAAAAGTCCCACAAAGTTTCTTCACATATCGCACGTCCGCAAGAAAAGTGTAACAATTCAAAATTGTCCAATTTTCGTTTGTTTCTCTTCTTCTTCTCAAAAGCATTAGAGAACCATTCTCCTTGTTTGATAAAAATGCCAGATGTTTATCCACTCTATATCGTTCGCCAGTAGATAGCATAGCTGTTTGCTGTTTGAAGGATTTTGTATATACCTTCTCAACAAAGACGTGACTTTTTTCCCTCCTTCTCTAAAGTTATACTTTTTTGAGTTGTGACACTTTTCTTGAAAACGTGTGATACGTTTCACACAAACTTTATAGTATTCGTAACTGATCATCGAGAAAAACTGTTTGCTTGTCCATGTAAGTAGATATGTATCAATTTTTTTTCGGAGGGAATCCAGGATATTTTGTGGGGGAGGTTTACAAGGTTAGTCTTTATATGAAATGTATCTAAAATATGAACAAATATAATTTAGGGTAAGCACTATCAAAATAGCCCAATATTAACTATCCCAAAGTAATTTAATCTAATCTTTAATATTAATTAATCTAAGGTAAAAAGAACCTGGAGCAAAAATCTAAGACAAAGTTATCAAATTTAATGAAAAGTTTGGAGTTCAAAGGCTACGGTTACCCTAAACTGGAATAGAACCCTAATATACACAAACATGCCTACAATTATACGAATTTTAGATCGAAATCGAAATTTCTGTGGGGGTTCCGCAGCGTCTGGACTCTATCGCTGCGCTGGGTACGTTCTCCTCATACAGACAACAGAATGAAGTAGCCAGCCAGCTAAGGATGTGTTTCAGGAACTTCATTTCAATATTCTGGACTAACATGTTGCAAGACTCAAGATGTTTTACCTTCAGCAATTAACATAAATTAATGTTAAGTCGAACATTCTTTCGAAATGACATAAGGTAAGACTTTTAGTAGTTTTTTTTTCTTTGTGCATGTTGTCTCACAATCTGATGTTATCTCACATGAGTTGGCATCACTTGGTAAACCTTACGTATTAAGTACTATGCGTCTTGTTCTTCTTTCTCATCTTCTTCTATTTCTTTCATCTTGACTCGAGGCTAATTCAGGCACAAACATTCTCCCACCCACGCCAGGAGCACGCGGAGGAATACAAGAGGAGGTTGACTCCACAACAATACGTCAAATGTCAACAGCGGAAAAAGGGCCTCCAAACAGGAATATAAACAAGCCGTAAAAAACAGAAGATGAAGAAGGAAAAATCTTCCCCAAGAATCCAAAACGGAGTGAGCATCATTGTGTGTGTATGTGTCTATGACTTTTTTGCTTTGTTTATTTTGAGAGTCATTGAGGCGAGACTTATAACTGAAGATGGTAAAAGTTGTCTGTGGATGCTGTTACCTTTGACTCAGTAAACGGGTTTTATTTTTTTTATTATTAGTTCTTAAACCAAATTTGTTTCAATAAAAGAGAATGACAACCGTGTCAATATGGTTTTTGCTTTCTTGTAAAACATACAGGAAGAAATATATATTTTCGTTTTGTTAAAATTGGATATGTGTACATTTTAGTATTCAACAAAATTTGTAATTTATTTCCTTCTCAGAACTTGGTAATGAACCAGGTGTCACAAATTAAATATGGCAATAAAAGTCAAAAGGAAAGAACACCCTTGAGGACATTCACCAGTTAGTTTACATGTATTGTTTAGTTTTGCTGCTATAAGCAGTTTTGCTGTTATGTAATAAAGCTCACTCGGGGGGTTGTGTCGCGTTTATTTTTTAAGAAAACCAACTGCCTACTATGTTTGTTAAAGTCTGTATTTGAACGATGTAGTCCACTGCACCGATAGGTGACGTGTGGAGTGAGTAAATTGTTATTAACATCCTAAACGAACTTGTGAACTTCTACGGACGGGACCTACAGTTTCTTGGTAAGGTGGGCTCCGAACTACTCCGTTCAATGGACCCCGGCGAAATTTGAACCCGTGACCACGTGCAAATAAAGCGAGTGCGCTAAACTCTCGACCATCTCGAGGTAAATGTGACCTGCGGTGTAATGGCGTTCATCTGTTTGCCATTATTCACGCATCGTCTGACGTTTTTTTGACATGGATATATCCTACAAATAAACTAGTGAGATTGCATAAAACTTTACACAAATCTCGAAAAGAAAGTGTAGCAAAGACGCTATCAATGAATCAAACAAGCGTTTTGATGAACAATATTTCAGTCAGACCCAGTTGTTTCAGTGGCATGAGCTGTTTAAGGTCAGTCGAAGATTGGTTTCAGAATTTCCGTTAGCAAAAAAATTAGCAGGAGTGATTCCAGTCTGCCGATATTTCTCCGTCTACGTCCGTCTGCAAACTCTTGTTTGTTTCAATGGGTATGACTAGTCAAAGAAATTCCGCCTTGACTGGTGAAGTCAAAACGCCAAGCTGAATGCAATCTATAGTCTACAGGGAAATAGAAATATGTAGTTTGTTCTTCTGTAAATAGAAAAGCATATCTGTGAATGAGATGTTCCTTAGGTATGAAACGTTTCACTTCACGTGTTTTTCATATGATACTGCTGTAACAGCAAAGAACCCTGCAAGTTTACTTTTTGTTTGATTTTTCCGTATTTGAAGTTCCTGTTTAGCAAAGGGTTCACGCACTCGCTTTTTCTGAGAGCAAACTTAGGTTCAATTTCCGTTGAGATATCATGGATTTTCAGTGCTGACAATAGTTGAATAGTTCTGGGGATGGTTGGAAAAGTAGCGGACTCTGGTCAGAAAGGTCAGAGGAGTCGTTATACCGACCAGAAAACTCTGAAATTAACGGAAACCGTGTCGTAGTTTAGCGGCCGTGGAGTTCAGTTTTCAACTGTATTTGAAGGCGACAAACTACACGGATTTATATCCTCACTGCTTACACTTAAATTCAAGTTTAAGTCATTAAATCTGAAAACGTTCACTGGAAAGGAAACTATTATGTCAACGTTGATGAATGTATTAAAAACACCTAAATGAATGAGTTGAAGGCGTTAAACCAAACAAATGGATGAATGTCAGTAGAAAATTTGCATTGTTTACTTTCTTTAGTTCACATGAAATAACACGGAACGGCACAAAGTCACGTAGACAGCCTAGAACAGTACATACTTAGAATCACTAGCTATCGAGCACTCACTGACGAGAAAAGACCTCCCACGTTTTGCTGACGAAGTCGAGTTGTGCATATGTTGATGGTTTACAAAACATACGTGTCTTACTTTGATTTCTCTTGTTGCTTACGACGTGGTTGTGCGTAAACTTGTTGTAAACTTCCGTCCAATTTTATACAAGATAGAGTGATTACAGTCTGACAACAGATTAATGAGGAATTCAAACCATCTCAAAGCATAATCTGTGCTCTTCATCAAAGTTTTATTTTGTGGGTTTGTAAACCTTTTTTGTTTGGTGGTATACTTTGTCAATTATCATGGCAGTAGAAAGTCTAGAGAAAAGTAGTACCTCAAGGAGTAGAAGTCTCGGGAAGATCTCGGATAATGTTGTTTAGTAGTCTCAACAGCCACCTTTAAATAAAAGTAGTCTAACGACTAATGTCTTGACTCGTGACGCTCTGGTTGAGGATCACTGCATAACGACCAATGTTAAGTTTTAATGCAGCCCTGTGATCTCGTGGCGAAGGTCGATCGATACCTATACGAATAAGCGCTGGACCCTGTTTTCCAGCTAACCTGAGTCTCGCTTTGATTTGAGATACGAGGAAAATATTCAATTATTACAAGGACGGCTATTCCCTTCTTTCGTCGGTTTCGTATGTTTGTTATAATTCGATCTCCTGAGCTGTCCAATCGATGGCAATAACAAACCATCATCGACCAGAGATCTTCCTCCAATTGGAAACCCCATCATCATCATCACTCTCGTTTTGATGCACAATGAGGTTCAGAATTAATTAGTTCTCCTGGAGTATTAGTTCAGAATTAATTAGTTCTCCTGGAGAGCATATCCTGCGCGTAGAAGCGTTCATAAAGAAGAGGTTAACAAGTCATTGCTCCTAAATGTACCATTCCGGCATGCTAAGATCGACAAACATCTCGGTCTCGATCTGAATGATACGAGTAAGGGTAGCCGGAAAACAAAAACTCGATTTGGAGTGGATGGAGTAAAGCAAAGCAGCACGATGCACGTATATATTTAAAAGATTGCGTTGAAACCGACTAAGCAAAGCGAAGTGCAGCAAAGTATAGAAATGTGTGGGGTTAATATAGCATCTCTTTGTTTGGCTTCCAACTTGCATTTTAGATATGCAGCTACTTTAGATAAGGTCCGCGTACCGATGTACAAACGTTGCTAAAAACAGAAAATGTGGAATTAATAACTCAGATGCTATCTACATTCATTCTAGTATATATAGCTATATTTTCTCAAGTAATAATAATAATTCAAATCTGTGAGTTAAAGACTGCATTGTAAAAAGCAAGTACAATTCGTGTACACTCAGATTCATAGAAAATGGCCAATGCAGATTTTTGTTTTTACAAGGCGGGAAGTCAAGCACCTTTCGTACACATAAAATTAGTCAACTTTTGATAATTTATATGCACTTTAAATATGCAAAGATGTAAACAAAGAAGATTTTACAAGTAAGAGTACTAAAAAGCGGTTCTCGTAGCGTAGTAAAGAAATAAAAAAGCAAGTTTGGAGGACCAGAGAAAGAACCCGGGTCATCTCTGTAATACTCTAATTCTTAAACCACCTAAGCTACAACATAATAAGCCCGTAACATTTCTCCCCCACATACAATAATAACATTTTATGCGCAAGTTTAAGTTTGATGTAATCACGGCATATTGTGAACAACTGCGTATAAGAACTGTATAAAAAGTTATAGTCACAAACAGAACTACACAACAAGAGAAAAACATTAACTCCTGGCACTTCCAGTACACATATTTTACACATCTTGTGTACTTAATTAAGAATTTCAGGTATATTATGTACGTAAAGTGTATAAGAAGTAACATCTTTTTTAAGGGTAAACAAGCCATGAATATAAGTTTATTCATTTTGGAATCTTGAATTAATCAATTTTTTTTATTGCCAGATCCGGTATAATGTAATGTAATAGCCATAAAAATATTTGTATAAAGAATTAAGAAGTAGAGTTTTGACAACGTTCCAGAATTACATTACAAGAATAAGCTATCATCTCGTTTATTCTTTTCATCAAGATAAGTAAGATCTTGAAGGACTTGGAAATGGATTTTCAATTGCACTCGACTTGAATTAGAAGATTAACAGTATCTCTTTCATTTCAATTCCCTCGTTCTACGTCACCAAAGAAAAATAAACAGGATATAGCATTAACATACTCGTGACTTTTGTGAGCAAGATTTCTGCACTACGAGCTGTAAGAAGTAGGCGATGAAACCGCACATCAGTAGCGCCAGTCAACTAATGAATTCGGTTAAAACAGGCACTTAACATCAATCATTGGTAGCTCTAAGCGTTTTTCTTAAGTATGTCGTAAAGGAAGCTGTAATATAGAAAATGATGACCTAGACCAGCGATCCGCAAACTGTGGTCCGAGGTGACGTCGGTCTTTGTGGTCTTCTGAGGATAGACTAAATTGAACATTAATTAAACAAAAACGAAAACTTAATATAAAATTAAGGGAATATTAATTAATACTGTTTGAAAGATATAATAAGTATATGTAACACAGATCAATAAAAAATATAAAAATTGCCTTAAAATAGGAAAAGAGTAGGGCGTAGGAGTCCATAGAACTTCTCAACTAATAAAATTGGTGCTCATTTGAAAGAAAAGAAAACAGTAAACAGTTTGTTGAAATACATTAATTTAGTTCACCAGTATAGTATTGTGGTCTGAGATATAGTCCGGCAAGGACACGTTTAGGCTTCTCTTGTCTTTCAGGGCTATTTAAAATATAGCAGTAATAATAATAAGAAACACACCCGCTGCATCCGATGAAAAGGTGTGAAAATGCCCATGAACCAACGCCACAATAACCACTGAAATCTCTTTTAAAGTTAGACCATAGCGTGTGGAACTAACAAGTGAGATTTCTCTTGTAATTCAGTGGTTCCGCCACTAGGCAGCGCTGGTGCAGACTTGCGCTGTACCTTGCAGTGTGTATTCCTCGTGCTGTGTGCAGCTTTGGACCTATTTTTGATTCTATGTTTACTTATATCTCCGATATCAACTCATACACAATAGACCTCATCATGCTAGTTTTCAAAATGTGTGTAATTTCAATAACATTGCTACTAGGAACAACATCCATCAATAATAATAATAGTTGTAGTGCTCAAACTGTCACCTGGAACTTTCTCGAAACTACAGTAAGTGAGGATTTCGCCATGACTAATATATCCTCTCCAGGGATATTAAACTATAGAAAACACCAGGGACGTACGCAGAGGGGGATCCTGGAGTCCGGATTTCTTTGTGCGTGAAATTAGTATCATTTTGCTAAAATTATATGCATTTTACGTTAATTCCACACCCAGTTTTAGTTCTATACGTTATGGTTAGACATTTTATGGTTTACAATAATCAATTTTGTGACTTTATAAATAGCACTCTGGTCTCTTTCTCTTAATAGTTGGTTTTTAATCAAATATCGTGCAGGAACGATATCTTATTAATTAAGGAAATATATTATTCCCCATATTGAAAAAACGTCATGGCGGATATGACAAAATAACTACTTTTATGCTTACTTTAATGATACAAGTTATTTTCAAGGTGACGATGTGCTCCTTCAGTACAGGGCTATATTCCTCTGGAATTTCATTACCTACTTTAAAATATCATGATGGGTTTACATGTTACGCTACAGCTTCGAATACCGTACATGACGTTCATCCTTAGAGAATAGATAAATGATATTCATGTATTCGCTGTGGATCCTGCACTGATAGATGGTTTATGATGAGCAAGGAGAGAGAATACATCTGTTTAATATCCATCGTGACTCCACACGCATTCCCCGCCAAAGGTGATGCTTCAATGGTAATAAATGTAACATGATGCAGACATTCCTGCATTCCATTCCAACGCACATGGAAAGAGAGAGAGAGAGAGAGAGAGAGAGAGAAAGAGAAAGAGAGAGAAAGGGATAAAAGTCGCTGTCTTTGATGCAAAGGGAGAGAAACGAAACAACACAGAGGAACCTAGTGATGCTTTGATGTAACTGACGAAAACGAGGACTCTCCCCCAACACCTAGCCTTATTGTACTTTTTTATTTATCTTGATAACGAAGAGGGGGAAAAAGATAGTGTTAACTATTTTATTGCATTTCTTTCCACACCTCCACATTTCCACTTTCAAGAAGAAAGATATCTTTGTTCTATATCTAAAGCCTCTTTATATTACGTTACAAAGAGCAAGATGCAGACAATACGAGTACGTTCAGTATTTATATATTTCCCCTTTCGTTTGTTATAACATTTTCACGAAATTCAAATTGCTGACTGCAGTAGATAAAAAAATACTTTTCTTTTCAATTATTCCTTGCCTTGAAGAAATCTTACGACTTAGTCGATTATCAAATACTCAAATGTGTTCGAATTATTAGACTCAATACAGAAAAGTTCAAATTTTCTCTTTCCCATTTCGCATCTAATATTACGGTCGAACTACCAATATTTTATCCTGCACTTGTAAACATTACAACTAGAGTGCTTTATAACTCTTGAACCGAGATGGCAGCATTGGAGGAGTGTTCTGCAGATCATGCTTGTGTTATAGTATAACTATTATGTTTCTTGCGCCAACAAATTACCAGTGTAACTAGCTGTTTTTTACAGTTGTGTGAAGATTCGATTATCATAATGTTAAACATGTGAAAGGCCAGAGAGATTTTTCTGCACAAAATTGCGAATGTGAAAGTTTTTTTTCCGGGTGGGGGGAGATATAAACAATGACTACTTTTTCTTGTAGAGCTATTATATGTAAAATATATTAAAAGAATCTGTGTTGTGATGAGAGAGAAACAAATAAATCAGCGAAATAGAGTTGGAAGTAGTGGACGAAAACGCCAACTGTCTTTCCAGGAATTACTCCTGGTAGTTTTACAGGAACTCTTTGTTTAGGGAAGCAAAAAGTCACACCGACCAAGGAAGCAGAGACAAAATACTCCACACAGGCTAGGCTACTTCAAATACACAAAGAAGCGTCTCCACTGGGCACAAGGACTTAAACTACTAGCCTTCTAATCAAAGGAAGATAATATGTTTCACTATATCTGATGAATGTTGATGGCATGTTCGGCGTTGAGCTGGGGAGATGTTCAAGTTGCAATGTGTAAATCATCCGATGTCAACCATAGCTTGGGGTGTAATGTCTGCTTTCGGACCGGGGAGACTTTATATAGTAAAGGGAATAACCCAGCAAGGCATACATTAAACGTCCTTCAATAGCAACTAGCTCTACAGATTGTAGTCTGATTTGGTGACTACCAATTCACCTTGTGCTTGATGGAGCTCCCTGCCACCAAGCTAACACTGTCAAAAAATATTATTGATGTTGAAAAGTATACGTGACATGTGATAAAATGAGCAAGGAATTCAATAACAGTAATTAGAATTAATTTGAAACATATGCCGATACAATTTTGTACAAAAAAATAAAGTTTAAGGAATTTGAATCTTCAGTCTAATAATTTGAAAACATCTGTGTTAAAGAAATTGAATATTAATACTAACACGTTGACCAGAAAAAATATTTCGAGGTATTTGTGCATCACTTTGTAAGAGCAAAAGAAATTGAAAATGTGAAATTACTTTATTTTATGGTGTTCCACAAGGGTCTGTTCTAGGACATTTGCATTTTGAAAAATGTGTTAATGAAATAGGTGATAAATAAAAATTGAAAGGAAACTTACCGTTAGTATTAATTATTGATGACGTTATTACATTTAATACTGCACAAATGATAATGAAAAATACTTCTAAATTGCTGTCAGCTTTATAAAAATCCGTAAATACATTTTTTCACAGGCTGCTTTCGAAACTACAGTATATTCACAGTGTAACTGAGTTTGAGCTGGGATTTCTGTCCTAATCGAGCACGCAGCTTCTAAGGAGGGGACCTTCTGGTAACGTTTGAGCTGGACCACGCTCGGATTTCAATCCGAGGCAGGCTGCACGTGCGCAGATCACCATAAGGGGGCATTTACTACAGAAGTTACCCTCCCTCAAGCCCTCAACACGCCATGTCGATTCTGTCTACAGAAGATGAATTACAGGACATCAACACAAACTTACAGCTATAAGTAGGAGAATGATATACTAAATGTACGAGATACTATGGACTAATTCCGGGTAAACACCGTATGAAAAGCTTATATTGCACTTTTACTCGAAAGGTTTCGCCAATTATTCTAATAGTCAGCCTGATAAACAACAGTTTTAAAAATTTATACACATGAGGACGTTTGATCCGACCATACTTTCGAAATAAAACCTATCGATGCTCATGTGAACGAATATGTATCGCAGAGTGCAGGAATTACATCCAAAATTTACAACGAAGAAATTACTTTTGAGGTCAGAATATAAGAGCTAATACGTGAAAAATAGAACAAATGACACAGAAGAGTAATAAGTTTGTTATTCTATATGTTGAGCGGAAAGGAAGGTGGGGCTTAGTTCTCAAAGTCCTTTACACTGTCTACACTGAAAACACCATAGCTCTGTTTCGCTGCTCAATTTCCGACCACCAACACCGAAAATTTTCACACGTCTCTTGTGTTAGGAGTTATGATCAGGAAGCCTCCTTCTACAAAGAACCTTCAAGTACTTACTACTTCAAGATAACGGAAGAACAGAGAAAGAAAGATATATGAATTTCTTGCAAGATATCAGAAACTACTCCGCTTCATTTCGCCAGAGCTCAAGAGTAAAGATCCTTTCTTCCTACATACTTTAACAAGAATTACCACTACCCGTAAAGCTACTCAAGCACCACTTTCTCTGCTCAAGCAGGGAGTATCAAGACAGGAAAAGTGTGAAACAAAGGACTTTATTATTCTGTATCCTGTATTTGCAACTGTAAATCGACCAGATGCATCTCTCTTTTGTTTTTATTTTATTCATCTTCTCTCTCTCTCTCAACTTGCCAACTCATGTTTTTCAATTGTAGTCTTGATAACCATGCACAAACTTAGTGCTTCTATAGATGTATGATGTCATTAGTCAGCGAACCATGATGACCACGTCAAAGGTACTTAAAACAGACATGACATTTTAAGTAAAGGCTTTTTGGTGAGATGCTGAGCGTAAGACGCCATGAAGTCTATTTAGAGATAAATGCTTAGTCAACAAGTAACTATCACAAATGATACAAGTTATTTTAATCATATTATTTCATGTATCTCTGTGTGGTGGCAGCTAATAACCCTTTTAAATTTTTAGGGAAAAAAAGAAACTTTACAGCTTCTGATCTAGTTTTCGTAACACCAATAAATTTACCCTAATTTCGAAACCCATAAATTGAAGTTTCTTGTTGTGTTTTATTGTGTCATAACGGCTCCACCTGCCGTTTAAATCTAAGAGGGATTATTTTCTACTTTCCCCTTCTTCCCTCAATGTGAATCTAAGGTGAAGGAGGGTATCACACGCAATAAATTTATTTTACCTATCTCTGTAGCCACTGTACGCTTCGGTTCTCTATAAGCGATTATGTGGAAGAGTTTCCGAGTATGCGGAGTTTCCGAAAATAATACCAATGATAACAGAAATATAGATCGCTGTAGAGTTTATATTTAACAAATATAATCCGATCAAAATGAATCAGTGTTTTAACTCTTATAAATTGCACTTTTTATTTATATGAGATAAACTTTTCATCTAAGTACATTGTTCTATATTATAGGCTACAAATCAAGAATGAAAAAAAACAGCTTAAAAAACGGTAATTTTAGATCCAGAGATAGCAACAGTGCAGAAGAGAATAAAATTTCTACTCAATAAATTCGTTTCACACACCTTTATAAACTCTGTAAGCTTCAGTTCTCTATAACCAATAGTACGAAAGAAATATCATATATAGGTTACAGATCACTCTATATACATGCATAGTACCCACAGCGAATAAAATCAGTGTTAGTTTAAATCCTCATGAACTGCACTTCTCATTGGTGTGGGATAATAATTGTTCCTGTACGTAATCTGTTTGTTATGAAAGTAATAGGGGGTTGAATGACGTTTCTTTTGAGTTTCAAGGATGTCAATCCGTATACACACATGATGCACAAATCCATATTTTAATTCAGACGCACTCGACAATGACGCGGAAAGCGTGTGTTTGTAGGTCTGCAGAGCTCATAAGTGTAGATATTGAAGTTCACTTGGGAAATGAGAGAACTGTGCTAAATAGATAACACCGCCCAACTAATTTTAAAACGAATTTTCCTTTCTTTTTTAATACATTCATCACAATAGGTTTTAGGAAAAATCGCGAAATTATTGATATTAGTTTCCAGTATTTGCACATTTATTGGAAAGATGTTTTAAGAGACAACTACAAGATTTTGAATAGTATTAAATAAAGTTCGATAAAGAAGTACGACCCTAGCAGATGAACACAAATTGCGAGTGTTTGAAAATGAGGTTTTGAGAAAGATATACGGGCCGAAACAAGACGAGATGACTGGAGAACGGAGGAGACTGCATAATGAAGAATTCCACGGACTGTACGATTCACCAGATGTTGTAAAAATAATACAATCGGTGGCTAAGGTGGGCAGGTCGTGTAGCTCGGATGGGGGAAAAACGAAGATTATATTCTATCCTGGTTGAAAGGCCGGATGGAAGGGGACCATTGGAAAGACCGAGACGTCGTTGGGAGGACAATATTAGAAGAGATCTTCGAGAAGTAGGTGTTCGTGATGAAAACTGACTTGATGTTGCCCAGGATAGAATCCTATGGCTAACGTTTGTTACTGCGGCGATGAGCTTGGGAGTTCCATAAGCCATAGAGTTAGTTATTAAATAAAGTTAAAAGAAGTAAGATTTATTTCAGAAGTTTCTTAAGGAGGAAGTTGATTGTCATCCCATCGTATTATATATAGGATTAAAAAGAACATTTGCAAGGGAATGTTCTATACGTAAAAATAAGTGAAAAAACAATGGAGAAAATTAACAACCTAAAAAGTGACGCAAGTCGAAAGACCAGTTTTGAAAAGTACATGAGACATAGTGAGACATAGACTTCATACATGTTATAAAGAACTTGCTTGTAACTGAAAAATTCCACTGCTTCCAAATTATGACGTCGCAGGCTCGGCAGTGAAATTTCTTAACTAAACGTAAGAACTTTTTATTTATATATCATAGCACTTATCATATAATATTAGAGAATTCTTTGGTTATTATCTTGACTAATTTAAATTGTAATATAGGTACTGCGGTCCGTTTTCCCACTATTTTCGAAAATTGCAAGATGAAAGGGAATAAGTATAAATGAGAGATTTAAACCAAAATTTGATGTCTAGATTAGTAGCTGCAGCTAAGTTGCTTCCAGAAACAATACTCATCATTATGATACCTATTACAGAAATTTCGTGGAAGAATAACGTTATATTTAAACAATAAAATTGAAAGACCTAGCACGTCTATACAACACGCCAGATACTCGAAGATCAGTTACGGGATTATCCTGCACCCGATACCATCATCCACCATCCCAGAACAAAAGATTATTTTCCCTCCTCCTTGCGATGGAAACAGGCAATAGTCCCTAGACCCTAATTACCCTTGCCCTTGGGAAGGAAGACGGTCCTCGCGACTGAATCTGGGCCTTGTCCTCAACCTCGCGATTACAACTGACAGTCGCCTTCCTTGGACCTTACTAAAGCCGAGCCCGAGACGAGGGAATCTGAGGATGTGACAAGCCTAGTAGAGGTAAACACATTTTTTCCTGAGTCTTGTTTAACTTATCTTTATGGGTCAGACATGCAGCTACCAGCTATGGCTTAAGCCTGTTACGAGTATCAGGGATGACATTCTTTGGCGAGTACATTACGAGTAGATCCTTTCTCCAGGTACTAAACCTGCATTTTCCTGATAAAACTGAAAGCTCAATCAGTATCGCAGGAAGCAGGACTCAAACCTGCATGCCTCTCAAGTCCCGTTTCGAAATCCGCGACTATAACCATTGCACCATGAGCAAGAAGTTTTTCCCGGAATATAGTCTTGTATTCGTATCAGTTGCAATCAACATCAATTTTCTTAGACATAGCGTTAAACATTCACATTCATTGTTTTTTTTTACATTCACTGCATACGCAGTAAAGTTTTTGTTCTGGTTACTCATATTGTTCTATTAATTGTCATAATCAATTTCTCGTTCAGTTATATTGGAGCAGCTCAAATAGCAGGCTTCAGAAAGATCAGTGTCACGCTTTCGAATGAATAATCTCGTACCGCACTACTCGTTAAGTGATTTATTACACAGCCATTAAAACTAAAAAAAATATTCTTAATATTGTTGACCCTTTTTAAAGCATTGTCTGTCATAAAAATTTTCACTTCCGCCATTTACAATTTTTAGTGCAGTGGCACTTAAAATACCAAAAAGAAGAAGAAGAAGAAACAATTTGATTGAGCAATTTTTTTTTTTTTTTTTTTTTTTTTTGCATGCGTGGCAAATGTATATGGCTTTTATGAGAGCATTACATCATGCCTTGCAGATAAGTTGGCGCCGCAAAGAGTACATCCTCGTCACAGTGTATCCATCATATCAGGCGATGATATAAAGCACGACCCGTCTCCAAAATTAGAATCGCTTTTTTCCTACATGCATGCATCTGTATATAGGTTTCCTTCCGCTCGTCCCGACCCACTGACACGAATCAAATGGCGACAAACCATCCTATTCAACTCTTCCGCTATCGGGTACACACACAAGCTGCTTCTACTGAAGGCGATAAATAATACAGACTGGCTTTCAGCAAGTGAAATATATAAAATGGATGCAAGATCCTCCTTCCTTTCTCTAAAGAAGGAGTCACTTGTTCCCTCTACACGCATGTAGGCCATGGAATGCTTCCCTAAGGAAAATACCATCTGGTTTGTCTATATTTTTAGATTTTTCTTTTAAATATAATGAACCAATCAAACAGAGAAACAACAGGTTTGGACATTTATAGCAGATCTATCTTCACGTCAAAGTCTGAATAATTTTGATGTAATATCAATTTCAAGGAAACTTACAAAGAGCAACCAGTGCGTTAAAAAAACACACACACAAAAGAACAACATTAGAACATTTCTAAATATATGGCTTAAAAATAAAGTTTCTGACAATCACAATTAGTGCATGTTGTGTGGCCTTTCCACTCCATTCTGCCTGCAGGGACAAATATTGTATCGGAGGCAACTGAAGTAATGTCTTTCACATAGTTCCAATGCAGCACTGTAGGGCTGAAGTGGAGTTCTCGGTCGGCCAAAACAATCCAGCCTTGAATTGGTATGACTGCAGGAGTCGGAGCACTATCCTGCTTATAGGACAAGCTAAACGAGATATATTCTGTTTAAGGCAGTAATCAACGTAATAATATTCACTCTATACAAGCAATATTTCCAATTTATCCTTTTTGTAACTATATCTAGCTAATTTGAATGTTCATATACTTATAAATTTGCTAATTCATATGGTTATAATTTTCCTTTTGTTGACATGCGGATTAGTATTTAACTACGTTGTGTACATGATGTAGCTACAAAAGCAACTTTTTTTGTTGCTAATGCAGGATTTTATCTATTTTATAGTACTTTTTCAACTTCCTGTAGTTGGAAACACTGTTTGTGTTGTTTTTGGTAAACATGCTGTATTCTTAAATACCTGCCATCATATTTCTCATCTATCATTTGCGATGGCTTTTATCTTATCCCTTCACAGAGCAAAATATGCAATCTGTAGCTTCATTGACTAAAATTCTTTTGTTCAGTGTGTTACACGTAGAAAATCGGATTACGTTTATGAGTTAAAACAGTCTTTTTTTTTTTTTTTGAAAAGGATAGGAAAACTTTACATTTGTAACCTGTTTCGAGTGTGAAACTGTTCACAATTCTTTCACGTTTCTTTTTATTCCATCGAAAAAAAAAAACAATGAGGAAAAACACAACCGTTAGGAACATTTTCTTCCTAATATATTTTTTTTTAAAGTTTCCTCTTGTAACAAAAAATATATTTGGCCAAAAATACACTTAAATTATTTATTGTACGTGACTAGAAGAAAATTATGGTTTTGGTTACCATAAACTGTCAACATAAGAAAGCGGCAACACTGTGGGATCAGCAAGCGATATGGATTGTAAGATGAGGTGATGCATGAAGTTTTCAGCATTCTTCGTGGTAAATGAAGTGTATCCGTGACTTACTGAAAAGAGATGCTGTGGAATCTGCAAGGACACAAACTTGGAGTCTTCCAGGGTTGCCACGTTAGTTTATAAATTGAAGGACTAAGAGCACACGAGAAAAAGAAACAAAAAAGAAACACAATAAGACAAACAAAGAGAATATTCACGTACAGAAATGAGTAGAAAAGCGGAAAAAATAATATAAATCACGGTTTCCTCATCACCATCATAGATGATAGATTGTATACAACGATTACGTGAATATCTTCTGATTTCTTTTTTTTTTTTCATGGTGGGTGGTGTTACCAGATTGAACACGGCCAAGTAACTTGGGATCGATAAATTTAAATATGAAGTCAGTTTCTTTTTATCTACTTCCGTTTTGGCGCTAGAATATCTTTTTTGACAAAGTTAAATTAAAATGCTACCAAAATTCTGTTTTTTTGTCCTCTAATAAAATGAAAAAAGTAATGCTAAATGATATTGTGGATTTGCAGGTCAAGTGTATTTCTTTTCGCCACGCGGATTTGCCATGATTTCACCTTTGTCCCGTATTTACCCTGACTTTAAATAGACAGGATAATATACAGTCATTATTTGCTTGAAGAAAACCTTTTCCTTTTTGGGACCTTATATCCCCGCTTAATTCGTCCAAATGTCCGTGTCAAAAATATATCCTGAGCTCGCATAGCAGTTGGGTTATAGTGGGTTACATAACGCAATTAGGAAGTCAGTGTTCTATTGGAACAAAATACCATACAATAACCAGAGTTAACTGTTGATAGCTGTAAGTTCCTATCAAGGGACCGTAGGAGTTTTATTGATCTTTATTAGAATCGCAGCGTTCACTTGTTTATTTGCTCTGTGTGCAAAATTAAAGTTTAAATGAAAACACATCTCATACGTTACATTTAGTTCTAACGATCTTATTGTTTGTAAAATGCTCCTCTCATCAAGAGACATGAAAAGAATAAGTACGGTTGAGTAGCGAACTCAAACAGAATTAATGTATCAACGCCCTAGTCATGCGCACGCACACAATCACACCTGCATGTCAATAAAAGAGTACTTCAGATGATGATAGTTGAAGTGGTGATCTCTTAATTAATTGTTTTTATTTCGATGCACTTTTTTTTCTGTCGGTCAGAAATAATTAGTCTTTAAATACGGTTAGCGTGGTTCCTGTTTCTCTCAAGACTTAATGTTTGTAATTTACGCGTTATGATATTGGACAGAGATTTCCTTTTCTTTTATGTAGCACAGCGTATTCCACGAATATCCCTGTTATATTCTTAATGTACATAGACTATCGCAGAACACTTGGGATCAAATTAGGATATCCTAGGATTATGCTTGTAGCTCCTATGAACAACAACAACAAAAGATATTGTTAAATAAAATGTCCAATCTCAGTTCCAACCACATAAAAATGCCACTTAGCGGTGTCGTGCGTAAGTAACAGTTGCGCTGTGTATATTGAAGGCCTATTGTAGAAATCTGATGTCTAATGGTTTATATTATTGAAGTACTGAACATATTTTATTACTTCAAGTATAATTTGTGTGTTTTATGTGTGGAGGGAAGAGGCTACCATTAACAAATGTAAGGTAATGTCCATTTCTGTGAGGAGAAAATTGTTAACTGTTCTGGCAGTCTCTTTTGTAAAGTGAGCTTTGGTTGTGTTCTTACAGCAAATTTCCTTCTCATCTAAATAAATTCCCTTCTTTCGATCTGAAAAACAAGAAGAAAGATAAGATTCAGTGGAATTACTCAAGGCGCGAAATTAACTTCACGAAAGCAGATCGTTCTATTGTATCAACCAATAAAACTTTAAACATAAAACCAAATAGAGACAAGTTTAATTTCGTCGTAAATGGCCAAATCTTCCGGTCCGCATTTCGACACACTGATTACAAACTGTTTCTCTACATTAACTATAGAACCCAAGACGCTGCCTGAATTACCATCGTAAGAACATAGCATGAACAATGTTGTTTTAAATTCTATTTATGAGTCTTTAGGTATCTTTGGTTCAGGCCATGAACAATCTTGTCATAAGTTCGTTTAATTGCACTTGGAGTGTATTCAAATGTAACTATGAGTAAGATTACCTTCATATAAGATTTACTGATATTGTGTCATTTTGAGCATTAATGTGCTCCTTTTGCTTCAGATCCTTTACTTTATACATGTTATAATAGTCTTGTTGTAGTGATTTAGTAAGAGGTGAAGACGAAATGATGTACTGAACCTTTTGCTAATTTCAAGGATTCATGTACGATGCTTCGAGTTCTTGATTAATGCTATCGTTTCAGGTGCTGGCTGTCTCGGGTTCGATCCATGGCGCATGACCCCAAATCGGTGCTGATGTTAATTGTGGAACTACTTAAACT
Source organism: Lepisma saccharinum (assembly GCA_022664845.1). Lineage (NCBI taxonomy): Eukaryota > Metazoa > Arthropoda > Insecta > Zygentoma > Lepismatidae > Lepisma > Lepisma saccharinum. The sequence goes on from JAGDQP010002969.1 coordinate 79,617, forward strand.
AAGAAGAACACTGTAGTTCCGAAACCTCGATAAAGGGGCGATTGGGGCTCGTTGTACTGACAACGTGACACTCTCGTTGAACGAGACCCGTCTGGTGAGTCAAGGAGTTTAGTGTTCTTCTAGTTAGCGTTTTTGTCTGTAACAAATGGACTCTTAACTGACACCAGGCCGTTTTAAACGAATCTACCATATACTTAAAGATCGAAATCGAAAAGGCTTTCCAAAATTCCGTACATCTGCTGGAGAAGTTTCTTCCCTAATCGTAAAGAAAATTTTAATCGTTTACCCAATTTTTCTCTCTGGATTGTTGAAAAGGGCCGATGCGAAGTGGCGGCCTGGCCCGACCGTGAACCCGGTAATTCACGCGTGGTCCCCTGTTAGCCCTTTATTCTTGGAAGGGTAATTTTACCCAAAAAAGAAAGGCATTTAATCCACTTTCGCTACTACTGGTAGCGTCAGGGTCCTGCCGGTCTCCCAAAATTACCAATTTTTATACATAAGACTTGTTATGACCAATATAAAGGGGGTGCTGAGGTTGTAATCTCAGCAAGCCTACTGTAGGGTCCCTCATAAATCATAAGCAGGGGTTGTGTAAAGTTTCATGGTAAGTACACATTGCTTTAATATTAAAATACATTCATATTTTTAAGGCACTATATTTACTTGATACTACTTTGTATTTTGAGACCTGATCAGTATCCTACGGGTCGTTGCAAGTTTTTGGGGGCCCACTACCATGAAGGGTATTGAAGACCCTTGAAAGGTGTTTTGGGGACCCACGCACCACAACACCCACTACCATGAGAACCCTTTTGTTTTCAGTGAGGGGCCCTTCCTTTAGTTTCACGGGGGGGAGGTCTTTGGTTATCAGCCCGCCCCTGACCGTGGGTTAGAAATGCACTGCTCATTTTTTTTTAATACTTTGTACTAGAACTGTTAAATAAGTGTAATAATATTACCCAGCACAAGGTATTGACAACAAATCTCTTCTGCTGGTTCTCCTGGTTGGAGACCCGAACTTAACTCAGCTAACCGTGACAGAAACAGTAACCATTACTTTCTGTTATGTCTTGATAGTTGCTTAAATATGTTGCGATAAGTTCATGAATCTCTTACATTGCTAATTACATTCATTTAACGCTTTCAAGTGTACGGTCACGAATTTCGCACTGAAGTTGTAGACGGCTTTGACCAACCAGTCTTTCCTGTCCAGCCAGAGAGATTCGTTCCTTAACCTCCACTAAAAAAAGATCAATATTCACAAAAAAGTATAAACAAATAGAAACCACTGTTTCGTTGCGTTTTTTTTTTTTTTTTAGTGATATTGCTTCTTCATTATGCTTATTACGGTACTTTATAATCAGCGTTTACTCTTTGCAAAATGCAAGTTAGCATTAAAAAATTTTGACTTATGTGTTCTTTTAAATGACTACTTATTTTGCCATTAAACACATTATGACGTCATTAAAACTTCAAGCCATAAATGAAAGGCACATTTGTAGCCTCATCAAGTAAAAGCTATACTTACTTGAGGTGCCAAGTTCTATAATACTTAAGTTCATGGCCTCAGCAAGAGAATTACTTATTTTAAGTGTAATACTCTCTGCCTACGGACCCTGAGCTGCCAAGTTAAAGAACTTACACTTAGGGTCAAAATACTCTACATACTTACTCATAAACACTCCAAAACATTGGAGATGATGTGAGGCAAATAATACCGCACACGCGAGTAAAAAATTTTGGTACAAAACAGTCGTATGATTTTCCTCAAGTCAAATTTAATAGATGGGCCTTATGCAACGTTTGATGCAGGTTCGTCCAAAGGTATGGCTTTGAGTAGCAAACATCCAGACAGATAGACAATCAGATAAAATTTGCGATTTATATGCAATATTTTTCTTTCGTAGGACCAGAAGCTAAAAGCATATAAATCAACGAAAACTGATACGCCAAATTAAGTTTCTGTATTATTTATTAATTTATTTTCCATGTTTTCTTCTTCTTCTTTATTGTTAGATTCATATATTTTGTTGAATGCAAAATCTCTTTCTAACAGACAGTAGATAGTTGAGAAGGCGTGAGAAAAATAGTCCATAAACATACAGGCTACTCGTGGCTGCGGTAGCTTAATAAATGTAGATCACTCCGCCGGTAACCGGGCAATATCCTGTCGATTCCCGGTCACAACAGATACCAATTTTCCTGCACATTTGTAGCACACATAAGGCCTTTATCTAAAGGAAATTAATATCTAATGATATGCTGACACGTGTAAAAACCAACTCAGTGTCATAACAGGGCTATTTAATAAATTATCTTGTCAAGTTAGTGACCAATTAAAATCCTTGAGGTATGCCATAGAAAACGTATGAAGTATTGTGAACAACTTAAATTCATTCTATATTATGCTTTGATATGCTCAAATTAAATATAATTGTTACAACCTTCTCTTTAGTCAAATGTTTCTTACAAGAGGAAAACCACTTTATCTTCTAAACTAGGACTGTGTTCTCATATCTTTCATAGGAAACCGCAGCATTCAGAAACCCAGAACATCACAAGCACATTAAATAATATCCTTCTTTTCATCCCATTGTGAGCGGTGACCCTAGTGAAATTAAGATTAATGAGCCTTATTTAACCCCCTATAGTTCCGTCGACACCCTTGAAAGCGTTCTAAGCGTTCATATGTTCCCACATTCTGCCTCCTCCCCACAAAAAGATATCTTTCTCCCCCTTCCGTTCCGCTTTTTTTTTCTTCAGTTTGTGTCTAGCCATCCGAAGACATGAATCTTCGTCTCTTCCTCCTGACAACAATCAACTTGTCTTCACAGAGGAGATGGTGTTGCCTGATTACAAAAGCAACAAATTGTTCGTCTCACGCAACCACCTACCTACAAACACACACACATACACGTCAGGGCACGTATTTAATTAAACATATCTGAAATTATTTCTGCATTCAAATGGATTTCATAATCCACACAGCCATGCAAAGTTCGGTTTTTGGACTACTGTTTTAAAATGTCCCCAACGTGTACCTTGCCACCTTGTAATCAAAGGTGGGGGGCAAATTCAGCGTTGTTGTTCGGAATCCGCTTCAAACTACTGGTTCCGTCCTTAGTAAATCATCTTCATCCATTGTAAGACGATGGCAAACTTCCATTGGTTAAACCCAGGGACCTTCGGGGACCTGCTTTCGAACAAAACAATCATCCGCATTTTCAAGGAATGTAAGGTCCGATCTGTCCTATCGGTTCACGGTCCAATCAGTGACAATCTGAGATTGAACCCACGATTTCCCGACTCACGGCTGCTCGGTGAGAGATTTAGTTACGTTAGAACATTTGTAAGATTATAGAATAAAAACCACTGGTGTGACAGACCGATAGGTGCTGAGCCTACCCCAACGCCACCTGTCCGCGGTTGGTGGAACTGCGTCCACTTGAGTGACGGTTGTGGTCAGTAGTGCGCGCCACCTGACCACGAACAAGTGTCAGGGGCTCTGTAGACCGAGTGTGGCCGTCACGTCTTTATTCACGTGACTCCTCAGTTTGCCTCACGACGCTGGGTGGACGCCAAAAAGTGGGGCTTCAGCCAGGAATTGAACCCGGGACCACGCGGACATGAGTCCAACGATCTAACCACTAGACTATGGAGCCCCTCACTTGTAAGATTAGCTACATGTAAATAAGTTATTTTCATTCGTCTTCAATCTGGCTTAATGTTAGGTAGGTTAGGATTAACTTGCCGACGAGGTAATCCATAGAGTGTTCGCTTCGTAGCCGGGAGAACATGGGTTCAATTCCCTGTGCTGGCCATCCTGAATGACGTTTTCTCTTGTTTCCCTCGATCACACCAGGGAAAGGCTGGGATGGTATCTTGAATAAGGTCAGGTTGGATTTCTTCGAAAGTCCTCCTTGTTGTTATTGTTAAATATATCCAGTGTAAACTGGCCGAAATTGGTCTGACTCTGGAGACTGTTAAATGAATAAACAGATTAGGTCACGTCATTATGCTTCCGGGTAGTATATATAGTCCATCCTAAATTGTGAGAAAGAAAACTAAAGGCGAGAACGTCAATGGTGAAAGGCATCCGTAAAGAAACAAACTTTTTTATGTGTCCCGATAAACAAAGAATTGAGAAATATTGATTTTTTTTTGTATGGAGTGGGAAAACGGAATCTCCGAAGGAACACTGAAAAAAGATGGAAAATTTTTGAAGTGTCGGCCTCAAGGAAAATGGCGAGAACATTAGAACAATAATAGAGATAATAAGGAGAAAAGAGAAACTGGTTAAGACATTGGTTCGTGACAATAAAAGTACCCGTTTGTGTACAAAGGATATTCCGAGAGGTGCCCATTTAATTAAATGGTACCCTGCATTAATGACAACTTATATTACAGAAACAAGGTGAAATTTAGCCACAGGTGATTTAATATATCGCCCATGATATAGAAAAGTGACACAACTCAAAATTTGGCAAATTCGAGTTTTTGACATGGTCAGATGCACAAGGTTTTACTCTATCACCTCACAAATTTTCATGCTCGTAGCTTGAACGGTGGTCGCTAGAGAGCAGTTTTGTCGTCTCTGTACTACATTAAACGTAATGTTAACTGATCTCGTTTTTCTGCTCTCCTGAAAAGTTGCATTTTTGTGAGTTGTGTTACTCTTTTTTGTTATGGGCGATTATATTTGTTCCGAATGTCAAAGAGTACTTAGACCCCTACTGTATCAAAAACATTAAAAGTAATGGTGAAGCTATATTTGTTAAATTACAAATTATTGGCAAAGTTGCAACACTGCTCTCTGTTTCAGGTAACGGAAGAAGGCACTAATGAGAAAGAAACGCATCACTGAATACTGTAGAGAACATCTCCTCATGATCTCCTACGTGTCCATTTGATTGGAAAAAGTGCCTTTGTCTTACAATGCACAGCAACAGGGAAAATTCATTGATCACAACAAAACTAAACTCCAAACCAATAGTCCGATCCAATCCAAGCAGTTTTGTAATTTGGACTGTTAATAGCTTGTAAGCTAATTGGAATAAGTAACAATTTTGTCATCGCATTTATGAGATACTTTTCCGGGTACAGTTTGATTGTCTTCACATGTCTTCACGTATCAAATTGTACGTAAAATATTTAACGAAAACTATGGTTAATTTCAAGATGGCAAACTTGTGTTTACAGCGAAAAAAAGGTTGGTTCACTTTAAGGTAAATAACCATGCTTACAACCTAAGTTTGGGAGCTAAAAGTAGGGCCTATATATTTTGATATTTAAATAACTGTATTGCGTTACCAGTGGTTAACTTTAGTTTGGTAATAGGGCTTACTGTTTAGTAACTTAAGTGTACTTTTATAACTTCAGCCATAATAAATCGGCATTTCACAGAACCCTCTTTGTACGCTAATGGTTACTTTCCCTGTCAGAGTTTTTGAGCGATAAGATAAGATTTCATGCTCACTTTTTATAAACAAATTGGAATTATAATAACCGCACTCGTTCAGTAGTGTTGCAGCTTAAGCCATTTTGTAGCTAAATCCAATTTCTTTCTTTATATGTCCATTTCGGTACCAGAAATTACAATTCTTCTCTTGTTGATAAAAAGCATTAGCTAGTACTGCCTACAAAACAAAAAAATATTTCTATTGGATATAGAATTTTAGTAAATTTTTAGATTGATGATTGTTTTCCCGTATCTATTGTTCGCAACATTGATTCTGAAATATGATTGCAAAGCTCAGCTATGAAGTTTCGGCATTTCTTTATTCGAATATCTCCTCCCACGCAAATGGTTAGCACGCTGGCTCTCTGTGAGTGCGGTGTTGGGCTCACCAGGACTGCTGGAGTCGTCTGGAACGTAGTGATTCGGACCCCCCCCTTTTTTTTTAGCTAAAAGTCCCGTCCTTAAAAGTTCACAAGCCTTCTTAGGACGTAACTAATTATAAAGCAGAAAAGAAGTTAGTTAGAAAAAAGCACCAACAAGATTTTAAACTTCTCACGAATAAAATATTCTATAACAATCCTTTGATTTCTATTACCTATGACGCTGATTTTTTGATCCTTTGACCTTCATCTATTAAAGTTCTTTTTTAAATGAGAAAGTACTTGGTAATCTCACCCACA
>JAGDQP010002969.1:85854-98583 GCA_022664845.1 Lepisma saccharinum
GCAAGGCTATTAGTGGAGATGAATTATAATTAAAGTGTATGCGCATGTTGGCTCAGTAACGTCACGGCTTAGCTGAAGAGATCTGTATTTGAATGACAACGCAAGCAGCCTGTTATTAGCTCGCTAAACCGTGAAACAATGGAAAGCAACGAGTTTTTTTTTTTTTGGTGAAAACTGTTCCGTGTACAAGACTTTTTCTCGCAAATGCGTAGAATGATGGAAGGGAAATGACAAGCTAAGTACTAATAATAGACTGTGTGTGTTTGAGAGATAGAGAGAGAGAGAGAGAAAGAAAGACTCCATAAAATTATCAATTCAGGTTTCTTAATGTATATAATTTCCATTTTTAGCATATTCTAACAGTATAATAAACCACTTGTGTTCACTCAATGAATATAAGAACGTATTTTGAAGAAGAAACAGATAATTTATGCAAAGGAAACAGAATGAAAATCGGATAAGAATCGAAAAGAAACATTCAGAGCAATTCGGGGTGAATTGGATTGGTTTAAAATAATTTACAGAAGTGGACCAATCGGCGGACTCGGTACCGGTCCTCGGCCAATTAATGTTTAAGACTCATTTTGTAGATTTCGACAGTTCAAAATTGACATTAACGTTCACATTTCTTTCTAAACAACTCGAATCTGAAAATGTGCTGGCATCCTTTGAACGTCAAATAAACCTCTACCTTAGTGTCATCTTCCCGGTCCGTGAAAGGATTTTGGTATAGTTTGCCGGTCTGTGAGTATAAAAAGGTTGAAAAGCACTGCTACGTGCACTCCTATACTTGAAAGTTGTCATTCTATGAATAGCTTGAAACTCCCAAGTACAGAATAAGTTATAATTTACTCATATATGTTATATCACAAGAACAACAACAAAAATAAATAAGTAAATAATAATAATAATAATACAAGTCTATGAATTGCCCATTTCGTTCCGAATGAACTACACCCTATTTGGCGTACGCTAGCCATGTTCTAAACCTACTTATGGGCTTCTAAGGACGGGAAATACAGTTTTCGCTAAAGCGGATTCGGCCGCCACCCCTAAATATGTGTTTAAGAAATATTTCTTCAAATACGAAATTCGCGTGTTTTGTAGAAATATTCAGCCCCCTTTGCAACAGTCTAATGAATGCCCAACTCGCAGATGCTGAACACAATTACGTGAAAAAACAAGCGGAATAAATCTAATGACTCGATTTTCTTCCCCCACAATTTTATTTACTTTTGACTTCGTGATATTCTGTGGATGAATGTTTTTTTCGAAACACCAGGAAGAAAACAAAGATATAAAGAAAAGAAATGCAAGGGCAAAAAATGAACCCATAATGAATGAAAATAGTCGTGAATGAATGTAGGAAGGTCAAGATTTCAACGAAAAAAAGAGCATGAAAAGGAAAAGAGAACAATAAAAACAATTAATGCACCAAACTGGTGAGTTTTTCTCCTTAAACAAGACCCTACAAAACATTAAGTATCGTCTATCCATTCGTGTTGAAAGGAGAAAATAATACTGAGGAGATTTGGCAACGCTGCCGCCTATCTCACCTGGTTACATTAAGAAGGAAGAAGAAAAAGAAACAATATATATATAAAAAAGACCCACAAGAGGAACTGTTAACGTAAGGGCCACAAGATACGAGGAGGCGTGGTTCCTCTTAAAAAGTCGTACACTCGAAAATCCACGTCCTTATAAGGGATAGATAGAGATGTGGCAACGCCGGGTCGGCGATCTCTGAAAAAGATTTTGGACTCCGCATTCCTAAACCCCTTCTTCGTTCGTCTGGAAAGGTAAAGAGAAAGAGAGAGAGAAAGCTACAAGAGGAATGGTAATGGACCACAAAAAAAAAAAGAAGAATGAAGGCAGAGGGACAAAAAAAATGAAGGCGCAACCCACGATAATTCTTCTTCTCGCAGGTGAAGACCGTAGTCTCTCTCTCTCTCTCTGCCTCTTAGCGCCTACAAATGCACCTAAACTCACCCACCCTCTCAGGAAGACCCCTCAAGACATTCCACGATATCCATTCAAAAGAACAACATATACAGTAAGTATAGTGCAGTAAGTAGGTTTTCCTTCCTTGAGTGTAGTTCTTTGACTATTGTTCCGTTGACTGATTTTTCGCTAGAATGACCGCTGTGTCCGATCGGATAGACTTGACCTTACCTGTTAAGAAGTACTTCTTCAATAAGCTGACAAAATAGTCATATACATCTGGTTTAATCATTCTGACACTATCACGATTAAGTTATTATTATTATTATTATTATTATTATTATTATTATTATTATTATTATTATTATTATTACTGCAACAGTAGAAAAGAAGTAAGTATATTATGCGTTTTGCAGTATTTGCCTGTCACAGATCGTCCTAAAGAGTTGTGACTGAATCCTCCTTCAAATATGTTATAGACGACGATACGACTTATATTGCGAAAATGGAAAAGTGCAACGATATGGTGATTTTAGTGCAACAAGAAGTAATAGCATTTTTTTGTTACTTGCATTCGAGTTTTATATTGAGAAGATCACTGTAACACTTTCTTTCTTCTTTCAGTATGGAGATTATAACATCTTGAAATAACACACACACACACACACACACACACACACACACACACACACACACAGAGAGAGAGAGAGAGAGAGAGAGAGAGAAAGAAAGAAAGAAAGAAAGAAAGAAAGATAGATAGAAAGAAAGATAGATAGAAAGAAAGAAAGAAAGAAAGAAAGAAAGAATAACGTCGTTTATGGAGACTACAAGATACAAGATACTACAAGATAAAGAAGTGAGATTTACAATAATTCGTTGCCATTCAAATCTGAACTGTCCTTACGTTTTCCGGAACCTTTTCGGTTTTAGCTCTTAGCATAAGAATTTTCTATCGTGCGCCTCCTTCAAATATGTTATAGGTGCCTGCCTATACAACATATATTTTGTGTGTTGAGTTTACAATTCAACCTTCTTTCCATTTGTTGCATTTGGAATATGGATGTTTAGACAATAAAAACATTTAAAGTAGATACGCAAACAAGCACCATAAATTACAGAGGGCAGAAACTGCAATACGAATTAAGCATGAAAAAATATTGAGTATAAAAATCGTTATCTGTAGGGCGTTAAATAAATGTAAATAAATAAAAATTCCGCCTGTTAATATGTTTGCTTGTAAACCCAAAGTTACCAATGTCCGGTAGAGTTTAAGAGGTCGAAAGAAACAGAAGATAACATGATTGGCATTTCTTTTTTGTAGAGCATTTATTTTATTTAAATCTGTTATGACATCCTACAATATATTTAGGAACAAAATAGTCATCAGAAGAAATAAATCTTTCCTTTTAAGCTTTTCTTTTTAGGAAACTCCAAAAGGATATTATTAAAAGTCGCAAGGTCTTTAGGTTATCCGTTGAAGATGCACTTAATTACTGCCATGTCGTAAGTATGAGGGAAAGACAACTTGTTTTCACGCTGTAAACTTGGCAAATAAATCTTGAATGATCAAACTACAAGTCACGTGATTCCTTTTGATGTGCACCGCAACACACAAATAGTACTGTTCTTGTTGCTGTTATAGCTACATATCAGACAACATATGTGTAGAATCACTTGTGTCTCTGCCAAGGCAAATATGTCACTAAATAAAGTAGTTCTTTTAATGTCAAACCAGTAATCAAAAAAAGAACCGTTTTGTTTTATTGACGAGTTGAGATACTTCTCTCTATTAAAAATAAACGTTGTTCTTACTTTCGAAAGAGGAAATATTCGATTAATGATCATTGATCATATATATTTCAAGATCATATTTCTCAAGCTGTTTCATAGCCCCTTTCATTGAGTCCCCTGGTCTAGTAGGAGCGATCACAAACTTTGATCGGCACGAAGACAAGGCAACTTCGAAACAAATAGTGCTCACATCAGTGGTCATTTTGATTTAGGGATTTTCTGGTCTCCCTCAGTGTCACCAGGCAAGTAACGAGATGTCTTGAATTAAATAAGGGTCTTCTCCCATAGCAGAGAGCAAAGAAAGGATACAGCTTAAGCTGTTATAAAGTTCACATACAAATGTAAGGCAACAAAGTTGTTTCCGCTTAGATGTATTGAAACTTGATTATTTTAATTGGTTTTACAACATTCCGCGTGCAGCCTTCAGTCTAATTTTGGTAATTCATTGCAGAAGAATATTACGCCTACAAAAATACCAGACTAAAATCATATTAAAGAGGTTCAGAACAGCATCAAAATCTGCCAAGTCACCATCAAAAAGTGCAAGAACTGTTAGCTTAGACAGTTATCGCAGCAAGGCTGCAATAATAGGCTGAACGATTTGTAACTCAGCTGAAAAAACAAAACAACAAAATTGGACATTTGTACCGAAGTTTCGTTACAGGCTGTGGTGGGTAATCAATATTCTGTTTTGCATTTTTCTTTCGGGTTCTGCTCCAGGGTTCATTCAAATTAGTACAATCATTCATTTCCATTCTGCATTTGATGTTCTGAGAGGCTGTACCATCCCACTCATTAGTTTCTGACCTAACTGTGTAATTACACAAAACAATGGAATCCTTATTAACAAACGTTAAACCTGATTATAAACTCTTGTTTGCTCACACAATACCATTGCAGAAATATCGTTGGCAAAACAGCTGAAGCGTTGAAACTTCGGAAATGCAAACACAAATGCTTTTCGTTCGAATCAAGTCCAGAGGCTAGGTCAACTTCTGCACAGCACACACAAACACACACACACAAGGGGGAAATCCCGAACATAGAAACTGACCATGCGGCATTCTTTTCGTTTATTCGTTCAAGTAATGAGCGGATTCCTTTTAACTCCTTAATAAAGCATTCTTCTTAACTACTTGACTTGTTTTTTTTAAATTGTGTTCTTCGTTTTCTATTTCTCTCTTTTTTTTTAGATGTTATATTTTGTACTTTTCTATTTCTCTTTTTATGATAAAAGTAGAAATAAAAGCACGACAATGCCCATTGAAAAACACATACGTACTTGGTATTTACATAGCGGCACGTTTGAGACTACTTTATACGCTAGTAGGAGACTTGGTCATACGGATCCTTCTTTAAGAGGGACATGGATAGGATTATTTAGGATGGAGGAAAATGTCGCTATAAAATATTTTCATCAAGACGAAAAAAGTTCAAAGTTTTCTCAGCACGGTAATGTCCTTATATTTGTATCCAGGAAGCTCAGAGAGTTCAATTCTCACGATCATCATCCTGTTTCAATGCCTTTTCTTTTTTCAATATTATGACACTGAGAAATTTCAGTTTATAGTTGACCTTATATTGGTAATTCTCTACACTCTCGAAGACCATCCTGCAATGTATCCATAGTAAGCTACCCTACATAGTAACTTATCATTATAATTATTTATGTTTATTATTTTATAATGACTTAAATTACATTTGTGAACCAGGTAAGCAGTTATGGCTTAAAGCTTCAAATGTCCACAGGATGACATCCCTAGGTTGAGCATCTTTCCAGGAGCAGGCAAGCGGAAGATATATGACTAGGTACATCTCATCTGGGAAAATCCCTGGAAAACCTCCGTCGCATGGCCAGCAACAGGACTAGAATTTGAGTATTTCCTCAGTGGCAGTTCTAAGTCCGTGACTGTAACCACTAGACACGGGCGCTGATTACTTTTTTAAATTAATTAATTAATAAAGTATCGTTTTAGAAAATAAAGTTTTGAAAAGTTTTCTAAAAAAAAAACAGGTTCAAAATAGATCCATACGATTTGAAAATTTCTACATCAATACAACATTTTTCGATATTGAAATTACATGAGTACATATTGAACATCGGAATTAAATATAAGCTATTGAGATTAGATATTGATTTGTTTCGTTGGCAGAACCCTAGTTTCAAGAGATACACTCTATATGCCGCTACGTCAAGGTCCTAAAATAATACACTGTATAGGAATATCAATGTAGGTCTACAGGAAACATATGCCTATAAACTTTGGCAGTACAGTTTACTACTGCGCCAATTGCATCATTAACACGTACACAGACAAAATCACTTGAAAATGCCTGTAATTCAAAGCTAATAGCTGCAGTAATTCGAGCCCTCTCACATTAACATTAGTCGTATTGAAAGTTTTTTTTTTTTTTTATGTCTTAATTAACGTATATGGACAACTTTGCCATAAATCAATTCTCCATGTACAAAATATCCCGCACGACCATTGAAAAGATTTTTTTTATTAACACGAAGCCAACAATGTAGTATGGATCTCTTTTTTTTTTATTATTATTATTTCATGTATAGGTCTACATGCTCAATTACTCATTGAATTGGAAATATAACCTAATTTACATGTTCATTTACGCGTGATACTGCAAAATCGATTTTGATTCAAGGGTGAAACGAGAGGGCGACACCAGAGCTCTTGTATCTAAAATATTCATTCAAAGGGTATTCCGAAGAATCGAACACTTGGAAAGTTTAGTGGATTTGATTAAATATTTATTAATCTATTTATTTATTTTATGAGTTTAATTTATATGTTAAAGTTGAGTCGGTATCTACAATCTGCGAGACTTAATTCCGAGGGGTGACGTCTTTCGGTGAGCACAACTTCTGGCAAAATAGATGCGATAGGAAGCGGTGAGGTTCTCCATTCCAAGACTACTTGGATAGAGGACGTTCTCGGGAAAGGATTATTCCTCACCTTTTCGCGGTCACTGCAATCGCGTCTATTATTGCTACGAGTTCCAAAGCGCTGGGAAGTTGGAAGCCGGTTAGTCTAGTGATTAGTGTTTCGGATTGTTACGCAGGCGCCCGAAGTCCGATTTCCATTTTTTTTGTTTTTCGTACAACACAACCTTTTTAATACTTTTTTAAAAAGTAACTTTACTTTTTTGTGTTTATAAAGAATTGCTACCTTTTTTTATTCCTTTTTTTTTTACATTTTACAAGTTACATTAGGTTAGGTTATATTAGATTTAAAAAGTCACATTAGATAACAGTACACACTTCACTGACATAGATTTAAAAAATAGGTTAGAAGACATACTTTTTCATCATGTTTAACACAATAAATAGTACCACAATCACCTTTTCCCAGTCATGGCGTTCGGAATATTAATCCTCAGAAAGCGTCGTCTTGAATAGACTCACAATTATAAAAAGGAACGCTAGCCCCGGCTGCCTTCTTGAATTGGTTATCCGAAAAATTCCTCGATTCATGGTTAGACTAACGAAAAACTGGCTTTTTTTTTTTTGAAGATGGCGTACACCGCCTCCTCAGTCTCTATTTCTAGTCAACAACCTTCTCTATTCGATCACGGAGACCGGGGACCTTTATGTAATTTGCTCTCACGGAGACAGACGAATGATTAACGTTTGCACCTTGGGTTTGGTACGAGCAGAGGCGATTATGCTGGAATTTCTTATGATGGACACATATCACCAAGGAGAGTCATATTACGAGGGAGCTTATTTTAGTTAATAACTTGCATTTTTATCTCCTCCAGGTGCCTAAAAAGCTAGTTTTAAGGTAATTCCAAATTAAATATTTTCTTGTACATCTTGAGGTTAATTTCTTTTTCACCAAAAAACGCACTTGTTTCTGTAGCGACCGGCTGTTGAACCTTACCTCTGGACACAACTTTGCTGTGTATTATTATAGAACAGAGCGTTGGCGTTATTCGATAAATACGATCCCTTTTAATTACTTTCCAATTGATCTTTTTTCATATTTTATTGGCTCACGTCGACTATTATTATTTTGATATATGGCCTCAGGCTCAGGTCGGTATAGGGTGAAGTAAAGGATATTGATAGGTAGTCAGCGAGATCTGTAGGTACCATCTCGGTATTTGTCCGGTGTGACTGAATTCAAACACATTACTCTCGTGGTCTTTTCGAATGGTACTTGGGAGGGAAGCAGGTTCGAGTCCTGATGCCGGTCATCCTAAATGAGCTTCTACAAGCTACAAGTTTTTTCTTGTTTCAGCACTAGAATGCCGGGATGATACTAAAGTCCTAGCCACCATTTGCCACAGTCTTCGCCTGAGAGAACATTTCCCGAAAGACATCATCCGTCAATGTGGCGAGGTTGCCCGTCTACTTAATTGTTTTTTCCTATCTTCTTTAAACATGATTTTCTTGCCTGTGTAATATTAACGAGAAGAATGTCCATTTTGTTGAAAGAAAACAATTCTGGTCTTTAATATAGCCAAATATGGCTAGATAGATAGGTTGTATTTGTATTGGCGTATCGAGAGAATCTGTGTGAGTATTTTTAGAACAACTGTAATCATGCAATAATAATGATATTGGCTCTCAGACTTTTTGGTGTTAAAACATATCATTATACAAAATCGATCCACTGCTAAAATTTTCTTCAACCATCCTTGACCTAAATCTTTTGAGATGATATTTTCGGTTGCGTAGAATCCAAGATCGACACCAAAAATGTATCTTCTTCTCACGCCCTTCGCTGTCAAGTATATGTGAGGAAATGCGTTTTGGTTTATATTTGCATTTATATGTGTGTGCTATTTTTATGTGTATAAGACGAAGCGAAAGTAGAATACAAATAAAAATCAAATGATGAAGCCAAAGAAGAAAAGAAAAATACAAACGCGATGACTTGTATTATTTGACAGAAGGTTGCCATGGTAACAGGAAGTGCTGCAGCCGGTGAAGTATCTTCCTTCCATCAAAGAAGGATTCCCGGAACTGTGTCGTATTGTAGCATCTCCTGTTTTCCTTTTGGTGCTGTTCTTCGTGTTTTATTAAACTGTAAAACAGACATGAGAAACCCTTCCCTTAAGTTTTCCGTCACTTGGCGTAATTAGAAAATTGCTCTTTTCCTAAGAAACAGCATTCTAATTAAAGGACTATTTTATAGAACCTTTAATTTCGGTTACGAAAGCATCTTGCGAAAGTATTTTTTTACTAAGACGAGAAAGATGAGAAAGCGGAAAATATATCAGCCGTTTCTTAGAAATACTCTTAAGTTCTTAGTAACAATATGAGTTTCGCCTGTATTTTGTTTGAACTATTTCGGAGTAAAGATGTCCTTAATTCCGTCAATTACGCTATTCATGGCTACATTTTCTTCACTGGCTTATGCATTCGTATTTACGTTTCATGCAGCAGTCAAAACGGAATGAGATCTTTGTAAATGAGCTTAAACTTCGAAGAATGCTTATGAAGGAAACGTAGAAAAATTAAAGCCCTGATTTAACCCTCTTTTTAAAGGAAGTTCCTTCAACACCTTCATTCTTTACGATGTCCATGTAACACAACTGCAATATATTTCATTAGACCAACGATGACTTCCATAGCATTAGCATTATTAATACCAGGGTGAGTCATATGTTCGTAGCGTTTTCGTGGATAATGTGTACCACAGAAGCCTATTCGGCGAAGTAAACTTTATATCCCATCACACTGTATGGTCCTTCTCCAACGTTCCACCAGTGACACAAGCCCCTGACGATACCAGGCTGCAGGCTTTGAAGCAAAGAACTCAGTAACGCCAGTTGTCACATCATCCACGGAATGGAATTGTCTGCCCCGCAGGAAGTGTGCCATGGAACGAAATAGATGAAAATCATATGGCGCAAGGTCGGGACTTTAGGGGGTGTGTGGTAAAATGTCCACACCATCCATGTCCGCAATGTGCTGGCGGACTCTTCTTGACCTGTGGCATGGAGCGTTGTGAAATTGGAGGAGCAGTCGCTTTCGGTTCACCAGTGCTGGATAACGACGGCGCACAATGTCGTATACCCGTTGCAGCTGTTCAGCATACAATGTCCCATCTACGGAACGACCATGTGGAACGAGCTCCCAGTGCACCGGACCTTCAAAATTCCACCACACACACAGCATTGTATTCTCTTCGAACCGCCCTCTTTGAACCAGTGACTGCACCTCGGTACTTGGTCGAAGCCATTGTTTCCCGGTGTCAGGATAACGAAGAAGGATCCACTTTTCATCATTCGTGATGATCCGCCGTCAAAACCTGTCGCCAGTGTCATACGTTGTTGAGCTTGAGCGGGAGTCAAATCATGGGGAACCATTCTCGGTTGCCTGGAGCGAAACCCAAGTTGATGCAGATGACGAACGACACTGGTTTGTGATGTCTGGACCTCATCTGCCAGCTGACAGGTACTGGTTCCTGGGTTTCCTTCAACAGTATTCAGGAGAGTAGTGGTGTTTAAACCGGTCGCAGTCGCTCCCACCAAAATTTGAACACCTGGGGAGACATTAATCTTAATTTTGACGTTTCTCACGACCTTGGGTGACCCCTACCATATGGACCTTCCGGTCCTGAAGGGACCGACCGTGGGAAACAGCAGCCACCCCCGACTCTTCCTGTCTGATAACGCATATATGATGCTTATGGGGTCGTCAGTCTCCACGTAACTATGTCGAAGGCAAGTGCTAGTGAAGTTGTTATTACTCCGCCTATAGAGGAGCCCTGCAAATGCTCTCCGCGCTGGGTGGACGAAGCCTGCATATACTCGATCATTGAGGACTGGTTTCCCGATCATGCCATGCTCTGTGAAGGGTGCTTTAATAACTGTACTACTCCATGCAATCATATCTGCTTTGAACATCGTGGAGGCTATACATTTCCAAATACCTCAGCTTACGAGATAAATAGACTGAATGAAGAACGTACGAAATTGATACTGAAAGATCCAGGGACTGTACAAACACTATTTCACTTGTATTTGGAGAAACATCCAGCAGGAGTTACGCTGAAGGAAAACTTTGACTGGGGCATTCGTCATATACTAAGAACGTGTCCCTGGGAAATGGTAACATTACTCCGTGCCAAGGACTGTGCTCCCCGTGAAGATCCTGTGGTGTAGTGAATTATGGCTCAGTGTTTGAAATGTAAGGGCGAATATATAGTGGACAAGTGTATTTTGAAAACTATAAGTGCATATCTAAAAGAAAATCAAATTCAATGTAGTGAATGTAATTTACATAGTGTGCATGAGTGTATGTATGTATGGAACACAGGAACAGTAATCGCACAACATGTCGAAACTCATATTAATCACCCGGAGATTTTTCAAGACTATTATGAACATTTTCGGCAACAGGGTCATTTTCATATTGGGAAAAACACACTGTTTAAAGTTTGTCATCAGTTCATAAAAGACCCAGAGTGTATTGCTCAGTTAATACCGTTGATTCTTGAGCAACAAAATCCTATTGGTTCTGGTTTACTAAGCACAAGGCAGTACATTCTTGATTTTCAGGGATTCAAAATTTCGGCGAATGAATACATTATGCGTGAATTTTGTCTAGTTGCATGTGATGCAACTCTATTATTTCATTGTATGGTAAAATTACCTTGTGAAAGTTATGATTTACCGGTTGGATATCAGAGACAAGTCGAATGGTTAACTCGCAATTTGCACGGATTACACTGGGACACTACGAATGGATATACTATATCCCACATCCGCCATATTGTTTCACAATGTTGTGAAATGGGTTCTGTCTTTTATTGCAAAGGTAGTGAAAAGATGACATTATTACAGAAACTATTCCACATGGAAAACATTGTGAATGTTGAAGATCAGGGATGTCCTGCCTTACGAGCATTAAGTTTCAAACTCAATACTTCATGTTGTAATTACCACCAGCCAGTGCACGAGTATGCATGCGCACTGCGTAATTGTATGCAACTACAATTTTGGTTAAAGATACAAGCATCAAAAGTGATGGATGGTATATCTACAATTCATTTGTAAAATTGTACTTGCATAATAATAAATCTATACTACAAGGATATGGTGTTTGCTTTTTATTTCATGAAATGAAACCCAAAATAAATTAGAGGTAAAAGGTTTTTATTACAAATAAACTACTCTACTACATGGTACGTGGAAAAGTTATTTACATTTTTGATTTTTTGCTTTGATTTTTCTGACATAGTTGAGTACCAGATGATCATTTTGTTTTAAGTTGGTTTTATGAAATTTATTCAATACATTTTGATTACGAACTTTAAAGTAAATGTACACAATACAAAACAGTCCGCATAAGACAGACTGGTCATGCTGGTACTGGACACTATTTACATAATAATAATTACAGTTTCTTTGTAAGAATTTCACAATGGGTCTAGGAGGTGAATTTCCTAGACTATCAAAATAATCGGCGATTCTTTTTTCATTAATATATACGCACACCCAATGACTGCCGCCACTATTGGAAGGACTTAAATTTATTATTAATGCGGCTGGGTGTTTTACTTGCACAGGAAGAGTATCTATGGCATATACACCGCTGAATACCGTTGAACTTAGACAATCATAAAGAATAGTTTCAATGATGTTATGAGTCCACATCTGAGTCGATAATCGGTGTTGGAATATACGTAGGACAACGCTTGGGAAGGATATAACGAGATAAGTCCAAGTATTTTAGGTATTGTCCATACGCTTTAGCTTCCCGCACTGCACATCGATACTTTTCAAACTGATGTTGTGGATGTACACACGAAGATACAGGAAAACATAAATCTATATATTTAGGACACTGGAGATCTTCTATGTTAATTACAGGCCGGCCAAGAAGGCGTTGGAGAAAATGTTGGCGTGTTTCTCCGTAGGTACACAACACTGAACTGGCCTGAGTATAAATCATTAGTATTGTTTTAAGATCACTATAGGCCAAATCACCATCATCCCAGTGAAGTCCAATGGTATGGGTAG
>JAGDQP010002970.1:0-17257 GCA_022664845.1 Lepisma saccharinum
AATTTATTATATAGACCATACTAAAATAAACATACTCAGGAATAAAATGATATGTAGCTAAATGAACCAAATAAAGAAAGCGCTCTATTTACTATATACAGATAAATAAAAATAAAATGTTTTGGATGTCTGAAATATCCTTTTAAAATTCAGCAAATTCTGAATGAAAATATATAACGCTTGATTGAGCCTAGGAGTCAAAATATTAAGTGCAACTATAAATGCACATCCTGTGTGGTTCGGATAAGCGGTAAACAAAAAGTTATTCTTCTGAAATTCAAGGGTCCTTGGTTTAGATGATTGCAGGTTATACTAAATGATACAGGACATTTACCTCCAACGAGACAAACAGTACTAAAATGAAGAATATTACATTCGGTTCACTTCCACATGCCGCGTATGGGGAATTTGATCACCTGCAATTACTTAATATTATGGGAATTACAGCACAGGAACAAACTATATTGTTTAAACGACGCGACGGCACGTGTCAATGTGCATATGATCAATTTGGTTTCATAGAGAAATAGGTTGTGAGCTAGATATATGTATCCATATTGTAGGGTATGTTCAAATTGCATTTTGTAACATATGAGAATGTGTGTCTTTGGAGTACAATTTTACACACAGTATATAATTTGATTTATTTTATACGCATGTTCGTTTAATGTTAACTTGATAGAATTGACCCAGCTATTCATATTATATTCCTAATCATATGCAAATATGTTGCCCAAATGAAATTTCACTTCTGTCATGCCTTCAGATGACGTTTCAAAACCAGCCATTATATCGCTTCGTGGATCACGGAGATATTCATATGAATTCCGTATTTAGCCAGAAATATGGTTCCTGTATTGGAAAAAAGACAATATAATTATTGACAAAAATATCTTAAATGGCACACTATAGTAATAATAGTTAGATTGTGTACTTAAGGTTAACTGTACATAATATTTAAGTTGAATTCTATACTATGAATGAAATGTACAGTTTGCCATTGTATTGAGCTATGCGTAGGAAGTGGCGGATTTTCGATTTAATGTAATAGACATGCCAGATATACAAGATAAAATATTTCAAACGGTACACGTATAAAAGCTAATTTGAAAGGTGATTGAAAGCAAAAATGTGCAGTTTGATTATACGTAATGAACTTGGGTACAAATATAGAATTACAGAAATTTCTTATTATAGCGAAACTAAGTTGACTAGTCTTAATAATAAGAAGACATTATACACAATAAGTGGCCGTTAGAGGAGGAAATCATAAAAATAAACTCGAATTTGTTATTTAATACATCATACACGTGGCAATCTTTCCATCATTATTTGTTTCGATCATTCATTCTAAACATACTATAAATCTCACACATATATCAATGTTGCCAACCGTAGAAACCTCAACCATACCTATGCATACATCAGGTCATATTTCGTGCGCATAGGAGAATATTTAAAGATTACTTAACTTACATACCAATGCAAATTTTGCACAAATAAACGCAAAGGGAGTCGGAGCTTGGCTCCGGACCGCTCGTTCATGGTTATTTGAAATTAGCCATACAAGTAAATCACCTGGCAGGATAAATGTGACTGAATATGCTAGAAGGACGGAGGCTCAAAATATGTATTTAAAGTTCACTTTCAGTGCTGTATTATGAGAGCGGTAGCAGGGGGCGTAGCCTTTGAAAATGAACTTGCTATTTTCTTGTATTACAAAAGAAAATGTGTTTATTGTTATTAACTTTTCTTTAAAAAAAAATAAAAGAGAATTGTAAACTTCTTTCCCTTAGAAGGATAAGCGTAAAGTGATGTAGTTATAGGTGCATAATACATTTTTTTGCGGTTACTGGTGCGACGTATCTATAATACTAGTGTTTAAAAAAAATATAAGGAAATCTAATCTGTTATACGATAAATTTATTAACAAAGCTTTATATTTCAAGATACTTAACTGTACTTTTCGGTTCAGAATGGACAAAGTAAATTCCAGAATTCAGGATTTCTTGGAATCAGTTACTTTGGTGCTGTGGTAATCCAACGCTCCTGTATTCCTAGTTGGCAAAACTCGTGAGTTCAGACGTTATGGAACTCAGGCTTGTCGAAATTCTGATATTGCGGAACCTCAAAAATTGTCACTCAGATTCCATAATTGTGACTACCTTATTCATCAAGGTTTTCATCAATTGTTCTGAAAACATATCTCTTGGTTTTGACTGGCGGGAAATTTAGAAATCGATGCTCCCTGGCGCACGTGCACCGTTCTTTTTTACGCATTTTGGAGCTCAAAGCTCAATCATACACTCCGGAATTCTGACCTTTCCAGTTTCCAAATTTCACATTTTCCCGAATGCCAGCGTCTCGCAATTTAGACATTCCGGAATGATAAACTCAATTCAGTAATTACGAATTATTATAATTTACAATATATTAGGCTATATGTTTTACCATAGTGCAGGGATTTCGCCAGAAGTTTCTGTTTGGGTGTGTAAAGTCAGTATTGGGAGGGTGTATGTTGATTATTGTGCCGTTCCTATCTTTTTGACTTTATAATTTTTAATTTTGGGATTGTTCCCGATGATTTGAGTGGGTAACACCCCCAAGGGGTGTCTGACGGAATGACTTCTATAGTATGTCTCGTGAAACACACTAAATATGTTCTTATTTACGGATGAATGATTGCATTTAATATCGTCATTTCAAAGCGCAAGAAGCTACTACTTACTGTATAGTAAACTTCCTGTACCTCCAGAGCCACCCAACAGGGACTTCTATCTCATTAGAGCTACTTTCGTCCAATATTAACTTCATTTTTTTTAATTATATGGATTTACATTATTTGTTTGCAATCCAGAGCTTCACAAAGTCATACCCGCCTGCATCACACAAAAGGCCAGAAAGTCCACCAAGTGTACTTGAAATTGTGAAATCCTCCGTTCAGTTTTGGTCGAAGTTGAAATGGAGTGGAAGTGGCCGACTCTTTCTCAGTTTGTTGATCTATACAATGCTATTCCTGATGAATGCGGACTAGGTGTAATTTCCGTTCAGGCTACATATTATAAGGGAGTGTATAGATTATTGTTTGTTATTCTTGGTGTTTTCATTTTAAGCATGTAATTTCTTTGTGAAGTAGTCTTATCCTTAGAGAGTTTGATTTGTAGATGTTGGTTTGTTCGTAAGAACTATGTGTCATAGGTCATAGTACAATCCGAGCTGATCGTAAGTTACGTTGTGTCGATTCATTGTTGAAGAAAGTTAATTTTGATGACTTTCATCTGTATGTGAGTATATACTGAAAATATAAAGCTCTGTTATTCTGTTGTAGAGCTCTTGTTTATTCTCAATCAATATTTTATGTGTACCTGATCCATAATCATATTTATTTATTTATTTTATTCTGTACTTATATTGAAATCATATATTAGAGATGGAGCTCGGTTACTCCCTATGGACCCCACAGTACTAAACGAAACTAGTATTTTCAGAAGCTTCAAACTTCCATTATTCACATTAGAAATGTTATCACAAAAAATGTTCCGAAATGTTAAGATCCAATATAGCCGCCATCCACAACATACGATTTATAAACCCATAACTGTGTTACTTATTTTTTCTTAGAGAAATAACTAACAGCAATGGCATTTTGATACAAAATCGTTTTATTTGATAAATATCATACAATTAGCGAGTAATAGTGTTATGCGTATATTTGGTCTACGTTTAAAAAAAGGAAGACGAAATCTAAAAAAAAACAATATTGTTTACGTAATTTTCTGTTTCCGTTTTACCTTCCACTTCCGCCACTGTTACTTGGAAGTCAAATTTCCCATTTTAATACTTTGCTATCTATCCTCCATCAACATGCAATAATCTATGGTTTACGCTTTCTTAGTTACGGAGAATAGAATATTATATATAATGTATGGCAAATATTTTTACAAAGCTAGAATTTACAAGAAAAAAAATATTTTCTAAGAGATATTGCTACATTGTAAGAATAAGACAATACACACATGATTGAATCATACTCAGATTTCTAAAACAATGATTTCTTTCTCATAAGTGCGTCTACGGACGTATTTGGATGAACAATTGACTGGCATCAGTTTTGTAAATATAAAAATTAATATAAATTTCCCAGATTTACAAATGCATAACCATTTGTTATGTAGGTATACATTTTCAGAATACTAGATAAATATTTACATAACACTAGATTGATATGTAATAGAAGTTTCTCTATATACAAATTTATAAATACATTTTTATATATGGAGCTTTTTTAATGGTTTACCTTTGTATGTGCATAAGCGCACAATAATTTACTAATGAAGATAGGGTGATGAAGACTTATTTATATATGCTTAGTTTATATTTATCAGTTTCTCTCAGTACATAGGAATAGATTTTTATTGTAAAGAAACTGTCAGAATCTTGTAAAAATTTGTATAGTGGAATGAATGCATTAAACATAGAACATTACTTATTTATTGGACATACAATAAAAGAAGAATGATTGATTTGGTTAATTGTTTGCTCTTGGTGGGATTTTTTTTTTTTTTGAAAGAGAGACTGTAATTGTGGAAACAAAATTGCGGACATTTTTAATGTTAGTTTGATACGAAATGATGAATTGCATGAAACGTTCGAAGGAGAAATACTATACGCGCCCGCAAATAAGTCTGTTGTTAACCCTTCCCCGATTATATGGGTCAAAATATCTATTATCGTCCATTGGAGTCTGCACATCATACCATGGAACTTATGTTTGCATGACCTCTCTCATTAGTGCAGGACTATCAAAAATTATTAGTGAAATGTTTCTTCAACGTATGTTTGACAGCACCGTTGTAAATATTCGCCCCCTGAGTAATTTAATTACAGTCCATTATAAAGAAGGGATCCAATGCAGTACAGATACTATAAGTACTAACACTCAGGTAAAGGATTAGTGAATTAAGAGTGATTTTCTAATCTGGAAGTAATTCATTTGCTTTGGAACCCAAAGAAAAGTCGAGGAAGTGGCCTTAATAACGTGCTTGAGGATTTTAATGAACTTAAAAACTCTCGGAAACCTCAACAACCAACTCACCTTTTAATTCGATGTGAGTTATTAGATTAAACAAGCAGCCTGGATAGAATTGTTGATGAACAATCTTATTTGTAACTATGATAAGTGTTAATAGATGTTCGTAATGCCAGTGCAATTTATAAATTTGCATCCTAGTACTATTTACACGCCATTGTGCTTGACAGCAGATCAATTAGAAAACCCAGCCAATCATTATCGTAACTTTTGATCTACTTCTGTTGAATTTGATTCAATTCTGGCTTTAGACATTTATTTCTCAGGCTGGGATGGAGTATGGGAATGGATGTGCACTGAACATGGGATAGAGTATTGGAATGGATGTGTCATGATTGAACCGTTTTATAGGTCACATTGTCACCATTTTATATGTGCTCACATTGCAGAAAATATCTTCTCCAGTTTCTATTTTGGCCGACCCAAGAGTTCCCTAATTGGTTTAGTTCTTGAAAATTATGTTGAACACTTTCCATGGTACTATACTTCTGCTACCACAGGATTACTCACAATAAGAATTAAAGGCTCTTACACATTTACCCCACTTATCATTTCGTATATAGATTTTCTTTATACGATTTTCTCTTATTTCTAAAGCCACAATCACATGAAAACACTTCCTGTCCTCTGATGGGTCGAACATTGAATTCTTTCCACAAGTGAAGTATTTTCACTTTAAATAGAACGTTCCTTCTGAGGTCCTTAAACAAGTTAAAGATATTGAACGACTAAATAGGTTATCGGTCTGCATTGAGGTATGATTAGCTTTGATATTAGAACGTTTTGTATAGTTCTCCCTGCACGCGCTGTGAACCCAAACAGGATTTTCTCCCTAAACTTTTCACACAGTTCATCTTTTCTTTTCAAACTAACATCAATAATGTTCGTAATTCTCTTTTCATTATCACAATTTCTCTTTCACGATATTTTCCACTAAGATTAAGCATTACACAAACATCAAAGACAACCATTCTTCTTTTTTTTTTCAAAAAAATAAGTTAATTTTAAGTGTAATTCATTCATTTTGCTTGGTGATTTTTCTCAAGATCATGACAAATTTTCTTTAAAATTGTAATCGAATACTGCGTTCAGATATAAAATAGTAAATATACCCTACAGCATTCGATCGAAAATACCACATTTCAAAGGTAAGTTATATGAAAATCTAAAATTACACACTAAATTTAATTTCTAGCTAATAAAAATATGAGTAACCTTCTATGAGGTTCTATTTGCTCTTGCTGAGCACAGAAAATAGTTTACAATTCAAGTACCTCACTCCTTTTTCTACTTTTTTGCTACCCACATATCAATGTTGACGTGACTCAACTTTGTTGCAAGATGCCATGGTATTTGGGTTTGTGATATATCACACGAAAAGGCCGCTAGATTGCACTATCAATTCATCAATGATTCTACTTGTCGCTACGCTGTAAAGATAAATCGTCATAATCGTTGGCAACTCACAACAGCCTAGCGGGGAGAGGACACACATAGAAGATAAAGCATTGTTTGCGCGTTGGAACGCTTCATTGCTACATCATTAGCTAACACAATAACTATTCAACCATATTGGTATATAAGTCATTTTAAAGATTATGAAACAGGCAACAACTTTTATCTCAATCTTGCTTTTGATATTGGTAGTTTTAAGCAAGCTTCAAAGTAAAAAGTGTAAATAATAAAAGCAAGATAACATACAAAATTAACATATGTCGTCTTCTTTTTCTTCTAAACGTAGACCAATATACGCATAACAATAGTATTCGCTAATTCTCTGTTTATTACCAAATAAAACAAGATATACTTCATAATTTCACTATTGAAAGATTTTCCTCTTAAAAAATAAGTAGCCTAGGTAAGATTTTTTAAAATGTAAAGTGCGGCTGGGATCTTATTGGATTTTGACCCTTGATATTTCTTTATGTGTGTGTGTGTGTGTGTTAAAAACTTCTAATGTGAATCAGGGAAATTTGAAACTTCTGAAAATACTAGTTTTATTTAGTCCTGGGGATTCATGGGGGCGGGTAACCTATCTCCCCTACTATAATTTATGTCCGCATATGACCATAGAGCTGAGGATAGATTGGTGAAGTCTGATTTTCATTGCAAATGGAAGTGAGGATCCTAAGAAAATGTTTAAAGAGTTTGTGCTTTCAGATCAATTATTTGTCTGTCTTTAATGTGTTATTTGAATATGAGCAGGCGGTCAAAATGACTATTAAATATTTCGCTGTGTTGCTTGGATTGATCTTGGTGGCTTTTATTGCCATTGATGTTGCTTTATATTTTCTGGTCCCGCGGCCAATGTGATGAAACATTATGAATTGCGTCTTGTTTTAATCAAGCCGCATCTTCCAGGTTTGATACCATATGGTGAATTTTCTGTAATTCTGTGGAACTTTTTAATGGGAGATCTAGTAGTTTTGACTGTTGTACACAAAGTGGTATTGTCCAGAGTGCTTGGTAGATTCTTATTTTTTTCTTCATTTATTTTTGCTGATACAGATTTCCTTAATTATTTTTAATTTTTGTGCTAGTTTTCTATCAGTGTGGAAAGGTATTCAATAGTTCGTATTCGTTTTCGCTGAATGCAGCTATGTTTTTGTTTTCATTATCTCTTTGTGTAACTTATTTATGTCATGTTTGAGTTTTCCGATGGTCATTTTTGTGCTGATCTAGTAAGGTGGCGTATATAATGGATGAGTTGAATAATATATGTTTGCAACTTTTTCTGCATGCAGGTTGATTTTTTTTTTCATTATGAACTATTTGAGTCCGTGGGACTGAACGGATGTGATGATTTTGTCGTTAGCGTTTTTGATGCCTTCTATTGTATTAATTGGTAATGGAATATGGTTTAATCACATTCAATTATTGGTAGAAATCGGTCCCGGTTTTATTCTTTGTAATTTGTATATTGTATTGTGTTCTTGTTTTCGTAAATTTGAAGTTTGAAATGAAGTGGTATTTTTGATTGGTTTGATAGGAGACCCCTGTTAACTCATTTTGATACGGGTTTATTGAAGGCGGCAAATGAAATCAGAATTCGGGCGGCTGCTGTTTTTGAATTTATCGTGATTCTAATTTGACCTACGTTCGCATTTATGAGAGAAGACTGGAGTATGTACTACAACAATATATTTCCGTTATCATTGGTATTTTCCAGCCCATCATTGGATTCTGACTATCCAATTATTTTTTTTATTGTTCTAGGTGATTAAATAGAGCAAGAGTGCTGTTGATGTCCACTTGTGGACTGGAATATAGAGAGGCTATGTAAGTAGGGTCTGGAAGGATATCAACTGTTATTAGTAGTGGTTACTAACTGGGTCTTTTAAAGAATTAAATACTTTTTTAGAGCACTTCCTCTGCTATGTTATTTGTCACAAAGATTCCACTACCTCCCTTAGACATAGGCCTACCTTTCCTAGAAATATTGTATTTTAGTACCTTAATCGGAATGTTTGTTGTTAATCAAGCTTCATTGATGATTATTACATCATTTTTTATGTTGGACAAGTTGGATTATTTCCTGCATTTTTTCTCTTAGGCAATTTATATTCATAAACATAATTTTTAGGGAACTATAAGAGTATATTTTGTAGTTTGTTCTCTGAATTGATTTGTCATTGTTGATTTTGCGATGCGCTTTTGCTTTTATTAAATTACATTTTTCAGTTACTCCATGCACGTGTCTATCATTCGATGTATCGATATTAATGTTTAATTAATACTGTATTAGTTCCTCAGATGCTTGTTTGATTGCAGAGTTAAATTTGTCTTGTTATTCATGAGGGACAGTAAAAGTATTTGTTACCCGTTTGATAATGTTTTCTGTTTGTATTACTATGATTTCTTCAGGTATTTCCACAACGTTAATTTTGCCAAAATTGTTTAAGTTTATGGTATCAGTAACATTTGATGAGACTTAGTGTTGTTTTTCAATATATTACACTATTAAACTGATTTGTCTGCATTTGTAGATCTGCAGTTGCCTGTAGATTTTTTTTAGGAATTGCCTGTTCGCTCGTTAATGGTCTTAGAGAACAGCTGGCTGCTGCTGCTCTATGATGACCAATCTCTTTGGAGGATCCGCAGTATGGTTTGATTTACAGGGATAACTCAGGAAAGAGACTTGCCGCAGTTGGAGCATGTAGATATTTTGGAGCACTGTTTCCCCCACAGGACTACAGACACTAGTCAATGTCGTCTCATTGTTTTGGATTGATAATATATGTATCGGTAGTAACGTATAGTGATCCAATTGGTAAGCAGGAAATTGACTAAATTATGTGTTCTTTTAAGAGCCGTAAGAGTGGAAGAGGTTCTTTATCATTCGATATTCGTTTAGAGTTTGACATTGGGATTTCATCTTGTTTGATGTGTTCTTTCAAATCTTCAAGTTTTATATTAGTAGGGACGGGGACGCCGCTATTCCCGAATGTGAATGTGGTTATGGATACTTGTTTATGTGGTTCGTTTTTGTTTGTCTTCGAATATGTTCATTCTCGCGTTTTGTCTCTAGTCTTTCTCTTGCGAAAATGTTTAGGAAACGGTCCGTGTCCTTCTTTGAAGTTCATTTTAAATTTTATATGTTATTTGACTGACAAAATATGTTCAAACAAATGTTGGTTAATCCTGTGGTGATTATTGTGTGAAGTGCCAGTGAATTGTTCAAATTGTTAAAATATTGCTTACAATAATTATTTGTATATGAGTTATTTTATATAATTCATTTGAAGTTAGAACTTTATCGATCTGTTTCTTTGTTGGGATTATCGGTTGAGTTATTGTTTGCTTGAGTTTCTTTCCGTATTTTGTTCGAATTGTTTTGTTCTTTAGAGTTGATATCATTTTTAGTGCTGTATTGTTTAGGGATACGGTGTTTACGTTCTATGTAGGATCCCCGTTTGACTTATTATTTGGTAAGTTTTGTTAGGATGAAGACGTTTGTGAATTGTAGGCAGAGAAATTCAAAAAAATTGTCTTGCAAAATACCGAACCTGGTGAGGTCCTTCCTGCAACTGATATAGAGTAAGCTTTCCAATTCCTGTTCGTGATAAGTTTCCTTTTCGCTTGCTGTTTTATTTCCTTTGTTTGTTATGGCTTGGGTGTAGTTTTATATGTAGGTTGATGTTTAGATTTGTTCTTTTCGGAAGTAGGTGTCTGACTAATTATCGATGATCTAGACCTGATTCTGGATTGATGATCCATTGTTGGCTCACGTATAATTAATTTCGTCAAAGTGCATCCAATTCGAATTACCTAAGACTTTCAAAGAGACGAATAAACTTAAAAGATTAATTTAATTATGTTTTTTGTGTTGCCTCCTGAGAATCTATATATTTGAAGAGTTTTAAAGGTAATGAAAATCTCTCGCTCATGTATTAAGTGATCTATTTTGTTCGGGTTTTGCAAAGATCCTTACAAAATGATACTTAATTTTTTCTCAATATTCTAGACCCCTTGGAACATTAATTTTTGACAGCGGATATTGTACTGCTGAATATATATAAGAGCAAACCCTCTCAAGTACGTATAATCGAATTACCATGTTCTCACTTAGGAAAAAGTTTTATCCAAAAGTGTGGTTTTGGACGTGGACTGCTATCACGTCTGCATGCATATCCAAGGGTACTTGTAGAAGAGTAGATTGTAATAGTTAAAATGCAAAACAAGTTCTATCGCTAGAACTTATTTTTCAGAAATGCGGAAAATATCATACACAATATATTTACAATTAAATTCAAACGGACAGTTTTCCTTCCAATTTCGTAGGTATTGATTCACAAATAAATATTATGACTTTAAAACTGGATATAACTCGATGTGAATCAAACTTATGCTTATTGCTTGCTTTTAACTTAATCGTTATGAGATTATATCTAAAATTTGGAATATTTATCTCCCAGATCAAAAAATAAAATATCGTTCCAGTGAGGTACAACATGGTTTTCAGCAGTTTTTGATTATTGTAGTTCCCTGTTGAAGACATGTTTTCGATCTCTGGAACATTTAGATGGCTCTTTCAGAAGGATTATGTATATTTCTAACTCTAACTTTATAAACAGTGAAATCAGTCCCAAAGTGTTTGTTGCTACAAGATCCTTTTAGGAAGAGAAACAGAAGAACCTGCCTTACCAAAGTAAAACAGATTCGCTGAAGCTTTATTTTCGACTCCGCTCCATAGTATTTTTTTTTGTTCACGAAATTAATATTTATGGTTGTTTGCATAGCATTTAGCAGTTTGAATTTGTGTAAAAAAAATAATTACAGGTTATGAATTGGTAATTGTCTAGAGAAGAACCAGAATAATTGGGGCTGAAAGGTTCTTGCGTATGGTCGGTCACCCCTGTTTTAGGGGACCTGATGAGTAAACAAGCTACACTTACGACAACAGGGATCCTAACCGAGTCAATAATTCAAGAGTCAACAAATTGTGTAATCCGCTGCTGTAGAGTAAATAAACACAGTCAAAATGCTACCTCAAAATAATGCAGATTTGTTCTGGATGAAGAATTGTTTCCTGAGAACGAATGTCATGCAAACGACGCCAAACTAAAATTGAATACGTCCATTGTGCAAAACAGGAACTTTCCCGCAAGTAAAGAAAAATGGATAACTATGCCCTACGATTATCTTTCCCGCACATTTCATTGCGCTGTCCCTTCTCGGAACTTAAATTGAAGATCTGAATTGAAAAACATCCCAAGTCTACTTTTTCCGTATTTGCATGTTTTCTGTTCGTCGGTACCTATGTTTGACCAGCATAAATATTACAGTATAATCCTATCACATAAATTATTTTTATTACAAAATAATTACCTCTGATGAGGATAGCCTACGAAGACCTTAGACTGTTTTCAGTTTCTCCTGAAAAATCTATTCCGGTGGACTTGGGATGTTCTTCTGCAACTGATACCAAGTCAACTGCATTTTCCGATCTCTTCTGCTTCAAATAACTTTCAGCACCTCTCAATCCAGATCCACTCACATACACATCGTCTCGCATATACAACAATATTTACGTGACACAATTCGCAGATGTCATCAAAATAATTCAAGTTAATATAACTTAACGTGTATCAAACTGCTTTTGAGTATAACTTGTTTTGCACCAAATGAGGAGTTCTGTTATAGTGAAAACTGACGGCTATAACTTTTTTTGCACAAAATATAGTAGTTTTATAAGTAAATGATTTTTTTTTTATTTAGAATCGTCTGGCTGTTGATGCACGACACAAAAACGTTGTTCAAAATATTGCTTACTCCTCTTGAACGGTGCCAACGATATATTGCCCTTTCCGGCAACCTTCTCGTATATATATATAGGGTTGAATGTTTTCAGTTATAAGAATATAAACTTTTTAAATAACTGAACTTTATGAAAGTATTTTTAATACATTCTTTATATTTTGCGAAGTGTTTAGGACCAAAAGCATAAAATACACCTATTGTATTGTTATTATCTGATATATATCCTACGCAATGGTTGTGAAAATGTTTTATAACTGAGTTTGATTTAATATATGGAGATAAAAATAATATTGATTCTTCATTATATGTTACTGTGCATTATACAGTGACAAATAGAACCGTAAGCCGTAACCCAGTTGATGATTACTATATGGCAATTTTGAAAGATGTAATTACGAAAAGGTGTACCATTTAATTATTACCTCTATTTTATGCTAATTAAGCATTTGTTTTTACAAAAAAGTACTATTATTGCTAATAAATTTGAATACCAGGGTGTTACTGGCATCAGATCTAATCTTTCTTAATTATTTTAAGGACATAAAAATCAATCAATAAATCAATTATATCAAACCCATCGTTATGATGTAAAGTTTGTTATTATCGATTCTTCTATTTATCAAAGTGATACAAAATCAAAATCAAACACTGTTTATATACAATCAAATGCAAGCTACATGTCAAGTTGTTTCCGCTAATAAAAATATAATTTACTAAATTAAGCATATTCCGATAGTATGGCTTGGTAAATTTTTTATTGCTCCAAAAGGATCCTGAAGCCCATTGAAATGTTAATGAAGCAGAATTTTCGGTACTACTTATTATTGACTAATTTATTTATTAATTTAAATATTGGTACCAAATAAAGAAAAATACGTACCATGGACCGGTGACCACCTAACCAGTTGCTTCCGGTGTAAAAAAGGCTATTCGCTAAATTATATCCTTCCTGAATAGGGTTGCTGAGAAACTTTCCGATGGATCCTAAAGGATCATTAAGAGCATCCATTATCCCTAACCGGGCACCACTTGGACCCTATTATAATTATAATATAGTTATCACTATATTCATCCTTCACAATAAATAATGAGCAATATGATATAAAATTTATTATATAGACCATACTAAAATAAACATACTCAGGAATAAAATGATATGTAGCTAAATGAACCAAGTAAAGAAAGCGTTCTATTTACCATATACAGATAGATAAAAATAAAATGTTTTGGATGTCTGAAATATCATTTTAAAATTCAGAATTATATATTTTCACTCAGACTATTTGAATGAAAATATATAACGCTTGATTGACCCTAGGAGTCATAGTATTAAGTATCAACTATAAACGCACATCCTTTGTGGTTCGGATAAGTGGTGAACGAAAAATTCGTCTTCCGGATTTCAGGGGTCTTTGTTGTAGTTAATTGGGTGCTATACTAATTGATACAGGACCTTTACCTCCAACCAGTATTAAATTGTCGGATATTACACTCGGTTCATTTCCATATTTAGCACATAGGGAATTTAGGTTAGCTGGAAATATTCAACATTATGAGAACCATAGCACGGAGACAAACAATCTTGTTTAACCCGAGATCCTTCAAAAGTTCATATTTCAAAAGTTCAACAAGCAATTGCTGCGTCCTTGATTGATCCGAATCTGAACAAAATGTAATCGTATATTTTAACAAAATACTATTTTCATAACAGTTTCGGATTTTCCAGGCACGAACCATGGACTTGTCGTGGAGTAGAAGGCATTGGTGTTTTTATATCATTTGCGTTTCATTTACAACTGTACTGTGAAAGAGACAGTAGTAGGTATAAGATAATAGCTTGCCATAATGTAAGATCTTATGCAATGATGTGCTGTAGAGTGAAGATATTTTAAGATACAGTTTCGAAATGAATTTTCAGAGGCACTAAAACCTGAGCAAGAAGTCATCGAAACTCAAGTAAGTAATTTTGATCTGTTGTAAGTGATATCGCTTGCAGGACTTAGAATATCTCACAACAACATTTCAAGAGGCTCTAGCTATAAGCGTATTGTCACAGTCACTTTATTAAGATTAATCAACTTATCTCGTTCACTCCACTGGAATACCAGCTATGGTCGTTATGACTAGAAAATTGCCTGGAAGTATGTGGTCAGATGGTGTAACCCTACTTCTGATTTACGGCCAAAGTCATTTGTTTGTTTTCCTACAACGTACGATTTTACCTTTAGTGTATTCTTCTTCTTTGTAACTATAAACATTTCTTCTCTCTTGATTTCTTCTACGCTTAGTTAAAATTATAAGTGCTAGGTTTTATATTTATTAGAGTGGATCTAAACACTTGTTTTGAATTTGATAACGTCTAGTGCTGAAAATGTGCAGTTCGTGGTTGTGTCTTCATATAATAATTTGGGATGATTTTGATAACTCCTTAGGTTGTCACATCGTCATTAAAATTGTTCTGTACTGATATATATGCAAACCTCGCAACAACCTTGAAGTTATTACTTTCAACGTATTTTACTGGTCGATATATGGCCAGAATCTTTACATAAATTTGCTTGACCCGTACATTAATGCTCATTTATTTATTTACTAGTTAAGAAGTTCACCAAAATGTGCAGCTCTTTACTCAATTCGCGCTGAAAACGAACGAATTTACTCAGAATTCAAAACGAGGTGGTGGATCCATTGTGTGTACCGCCCACTTAATCAACAGCATTTGACTATTAATGAGAAAGTATTGTTATTCATAGAAAAAATTATCTTTTATGTCTTATGTCGAGGCTTTGTTTTTCTGAGCTTGAGTTT
The DNA here is from genome assembly GCA_022664845.1 of Lepisma saccharinum. Classification (NCBI taxonomy): domain Eukaryota; kingdom Metazoa; phylum Arthropoda; class Insecta; order Zygentoma; family Lepismatidae; genus Lepisma; species Lepisma saccharinum. The sequence continues at coordinate 15,158 of JAGDQP010002970.1, forward strand.
CACTTTGATGTAATATATATTTTCATAAACGTGCATCCGCGAGGCGACTTTGGTACCTTTCCGGCATGGCAGCATTTCTTATATTTTTTTTATTTCGTCATCGGGAAGATAAAGGCAAATCGGAGGCCCATTGTGATAAGGCAAGGAATCATGCGGTTATATTGTAGTGCATTCAATTTTAGTATTGCACCTCTGAACAACCACATGCACTTGGCTGTTTTTTATATTCGCGATATATTTTTTTCAGGACAGAGCTCTGCCATTCGCCGGTGTCTATTAATATAAGACGGTTTTCCAAGTTAGCATTGTAACCGGTGATTTCTACAATTGACATAACTTTGTCTGAGCTGGTAAGATAAAAAGGTGCAATGGGACAACAGTTTTCATTAATTCTTTCCTAAAAATCATTATGAAGATTTTTCGTTTTTATGCCAAGTCACAGATTCGCGTAAGCTTCATCGCATATCTCTTGATCCGCTGAAGTCCTTCCTTGGGTTTACAGATACTGGCATACAACTGCAGTATCATCCTTGCTGTTGAGAGCAAACGTGAGTGAAGTAGTGAACCGGTTGTTTTGTTGCGTACTGTTTCAAAGTGCCATCCAGTATAAATCAGCTAACATATATCGTACAAATATATTTCGTCAGTTCTAAAATCGTTGGTGTTTTATATTTCTGATAACCAATGAACAGGAATAAATCGAAATAGTACTATGGGTAGTTTTTCGTTGTGTATCAGCAGACTCCTTTACTGATCCATTGTATACAAATGGATCAGTAAAGGAGTCTGCCAATGTTGTTACACCTTCTTAAAATACATTATATGCCTGAGTAAAAGTTCATTCTTATGCAAAATCACACTAGACAATCATACTTCTATCTTAAGATTCTTTCCAGGTATCTTCATCTTCACTGTATTAACCGGAGTTAAGCCGGATCCAATCGCTACTAATTTTTCTGTACCAGCTTCACTCGTGTGTAGAAAATCTAGTTAGAATTTTCCGATTTCCGTCTCCTACACTTGCGCTTATATGAACCAAATATGTTACCCAACTTCAAGCAGAATTGTATCTCCATGCGATTACATGTTTCACAATATTTTTGTCTATAACCATTTTGTCCCTTCTTTCGTCACAGTAGATGTATCGAATTTATATATATATATATATATATATATATATATATATATATATATATATTAATAATTCAATATATATATATGAAATCTTTTATTCTCTTCCTGTAGATCGTTTCCTATATGGTCATTTTTTATTCTAACTTTAAATATGTCTACAATGTGATATATCTGAATTAACACCAGTGATCTTGCAGAGCAGATGAAACAGTCTGTCCTACTTCCCTATATACCACGCCCTTGTCCTGTTCAAAACTGACGTCGTACACCGTAATAGAAAGCGCCATTTATGTTCTCTTTGTTTGGACGGTAATAACTCTAACTTGACTCTATGGTAGACGCAGCAGATTCCGCTATTTAGGTTGTACAACCGTATGAGATTGACTTATACATTATTCTAGAACAAATTCCTCACGGACCAGCATTTTTTTTCGTTCATATCGGTAGTTCCTTCCTTGTTTAATCTAACCAACGTATTATTTATACGTTCTTGGGTCTTCAAAAGCGCGGAGTAATTTTCCTCCTTTGTCTGTTTCCTAGCTTTCCAATTGTGAAAGTAATACATGTTGGAAGCACGGTGAATTTTCAAAGCAAACCATTTATTTTGCATGTGTTAAACACAGTAAACTTCGTTTGTACCTCGAATTTTTAATTACAAAAATAATAATAATAATAATAATAAAACTGCTTAAACATCACGTTATGAGTCCGACATATTCGTTTTCACGCTCTTCCTTTAAGTCGAGCAGTGAAATGCGTTAAAAGTATGAGCTTTATGCTGATTGTGTCGTTTGCATATCTAACAGAACAAGACAGCCTTAACGGCGGTGCGGCAAGCTAAGGAATTTTTTTAATAAATCTCCAGATTTCTTGTGTGAAGTCACCGTCACGGGTTGCACCTCTCTCGACTAGGCGGTACCAAAAGTTAAAAAAAAACTCGATCCACCCTAATATATATATATATAT
>JAGDQP010002970.1:17357-42415 GCA_022664845.1 Lepisma saccharinum
ATATATACTCATTTCGAAAGTTCTCCAGCATACACTCGAACCAGATGCTCTTCTCTTCAGTTTGTTGACTCTCAATTCAACTTCATTATTTTTCACAAAATGAAACAATTCGAATACATGTAGAAAAGAACACGTACAAGAGCAAAATACAGCATCAATCAGTCAATACCCGCAAATTGTGTTAGTATGTACGTCAGTATGGATTATTGTGCATGTCTCCTTGATTTCATATTTTAAAATCCCATAAGTAACTTAGGTAAGTTATATAATACAATTCGAAAGCGTAAGCTGCGACAAATCAGCTCTTAAGATGGGCTTGACTTTTACATATAATAGTATAATTGTAGTTAAAAATTTTGATCGTTTTAATAGTAAATATCATCATTGCTAGTAAAATACATACCCGGTAGGGATAGAGCAAACGTTCACTTTCTAGACTGATAGTGTAGTTATAAGGAACCTTAAAATGTAAAAGAAATGCGTAATTAGTAAATCTAGCAAAAAGTTTCAAATCGATTATTCTTATTTTCCACAATACACTTGAATATATTTCGTTACCTTATAACTGAACTTGGTAATATTTTTTTCATTCTTATATTTAGAACCTTTAGCGGTTAACGAATTAACTTTGTGATATAAAACCTTAGTTAACATTATTCCTTTTTCGCAACGCCCTTAACACAACATTTGACAACCAAATTGTTCGGGACTCTTCCAAATCTCCCAGTTGCCTGTCAGGAATGCAATTTATTACATCACCACGACACGTTGTCAATTTTCCTGTTAATTTCAAGATTTGGCAATTACAAAGTTTTTGTGAAAAAATGATAATATCTATTAGTACTGTGTTTCTAAGTACGTTACAAGGAAATCATTATTGAGCCACTAGAATGTGAATTTCTTTCCGAGGCAATAATGTGCTCTTCCACTAGATAGTGCACACCTATGACGTTACTGCAATTCAAACCTATATAAGGCAATAAAATTAATATATATTAAAATACTTTGTACTGGAATTGCAACGCGTTGATAGTGTTAAGTAATGAACACCGTAATTAGACGTTTTAAATAATTGTGACTGTACGTTTAATGCGCCAGAAAGTTATAAAAGGCAGCTCTTTGATTAGATGATTAGTGCTATGGTTATAAGATAAAATCACAAACGTATAACACTTCCAAAAAAGAGTTCTCTAAACATACTGTAGATATAGGTGCGCATGAATGGAATTGTTTCCAGTACATAGAAGGGATCGACGTTTTCAGCGTGCTCAAGATACGCGCGAGGATATTAAGAAAAAGCTTTTGCTAATTGCTAAATTAAGCATGACATCTGTTACGGACATGAATGAACACTGTCAAATAATTATCACTCTCACAATGAGTCAGCGTAAATTGCTCTGCTGAAGGACAAAAATGATAGGTATTAATCTACATATCTACTCGTAAACAAACTGCAGCTATATACATTTATATTCCGCCATGTCTGTGTCACAAATTCTGCATAATTCTGCAAATAGCGAAAACGATTTAGAATCTGCAAGTACTTTAGTATGTTGAAGACTATGACTCTTCCTCTCTAATGGAAGCAATTATTTTCATGTTCACACAGACCCACACTACATTTGAAGGCATTTTTATTTTGAAGATAACATGTACTACGCACACATGGAAATGTTGTTTATGTCTTCACTGTAGGACTGTTAAATATACCCAGATTTTGCTTAATAATGATACATTACACAATACGTTATTTTACAAATACCAGTCAGCAAGCCATCGATTCATTAAGTATGCATTCATGAAAAAGAATGTTAATTCCAAAAGAAAGTAATAGATAATAAAACATTCGAGAAATACGTACACCACTACGGAGACCGCTAGAAATGTGCTTTACTCCATCAAGTAAATGTGTAGTGACGGGTAATGTGGGCAATACCCCATTCAAATCCGGTAGGTTCAGTCCCTAAAAATAAGATAATATATGCACACATATATCTAAAGAAATCAATCTTGATTCCAATTTCAATTAAATTACGTTAATAATAAACACCCTAAGGCAAATTAAATTAACTTTTGAAACTATTTGTGGTACTGCAATCTGCTAAGTATCTTGCCCTGTATGTATGAAAATGATCAGAGAAATGTGCATACTGGCAATACAAGTGTATTGTAGTTATAAGGTGAGGTTGCATCCATAGTTCGAACCTAGAAATTTAAGTATTTCTATGAAGTTTTAAAAAGTATTATCTATGTGATGATTTTAGTTCGGTTTACATTAATATTATACGTCGCACTAGAACAATTTACACATATTAACAAGAAAATATGTAATCAAGAATTGTATAAACACATTGCGTTCAATTTAGGGATACGATTAAAAATCTTACTAGCATAAATCCCGTTCTCTTTCTACCATATTATCGTACTTTTCTAAAACATAGTAACTCAAATATTGGCGGGGAATTTGATTTTCCTGTTTGCTTTAGCTCCTAGGTTTCAATTCGTCAACAGGTATATTGTCGAAAATATAAGTTCTACATATGCACACAATATGGATAAAACCTAGTAACTAAGGAAGAATATTTCCATCCTGAGATAGAACGCAGTATCTCGGTAATTTCAATATAAATGTTATTGTCTCATTTCTGTATAGTTACTCATTTACTAAGTATTGCCATTTTCGTGAAGAAACCTTTGTTTTCTATCGTCAATCTGGAAGTGCACCGTGTGACGAACAGTTGTGATTACCTGTTAGCATGGGTTAGGCAGTGTTAATTATAGCTGTAGACAGGATTTATTAGGTTAATTATCGAAGATGGATATTTTTAAAAAGGAAGTAAAATAGCAGAGTTAAGTCTGCAAAGGGATCAGAAACCTATTCCTGATGGTGATCAAGAACAAAACAACAACTAGCTAGATCATGATTAATGTTCTGCATAATTTGAATGTTGCATCGTAGAAGTGTTAATTCATTAGTCTATCCAACCACTTGTAAATAAAAATAAATCTCTTGTAGTAATAATTTAAACTTCTTCTTTTCTTTTATATATGCCCGTAGATATATATATATATACGTTTTTCCGTAGACTCTTATCTCAGTTGCCTTTCATCGCTGTCAATCCAAAACGCTCATTCGACTTCGACATAGAACCATGCAAAGATCAAGTTATCCCTCAGATAGCTCAAGACCTTTCCTGCAGTGAGCGGGGCGAAATTTGATGAATATCTTAAAAACTGGAGCTTTGCACCCCATTAAATTCACAGTAATGATCTAAGACAAAAATCAGGTAACAAGTATTTAATATTTAATAAAAATTACTTTTAGAACGCTGACAAGTATTATAAAATGTATATTCTTTCAAACAATATTAATTCAACAATATGATTATTAAAACATAAGTAAAGATATTTGCTTCCTTGGTTGCTTTAATCACATTTAATACTCTTTCCATATCCAACAATTATGCCATCTTTTATATTTTACTAAACAAATTTGTCACGTTGTGCCAATAATGTATTCTATATATTTACATAGTTAAATGACTAAATTCATATACATATTGAATCTCAATTGAATTTCAAACTTAAATTAAAAATTTCGTATTACAAGCATGCATCACACCTATAACATACTTAATTAATAACTGTTATACCATAGATAAAAGTTATAAAACTTTTAAAGTTGAATATAACTGGACAACGAAACAGAAAATACAGATGAAGTACAAGATGTTACAGATTAAATACAAGCTGTTACTATTATTTTGAGAGCTGTAATTCCTAAATAAACCATCACACAAAACTCCGCGGTCTCTCACAAGAGTACAAGAAAACACACAATTCGTAGAACTTGAGAAGATTACTGTAGCTACTTTTCTTATGTCCTCTTTTCATTGTATGCCATAATTTTTCCTCTCATAAACATTTTACCTGTAGAAAAATATTCAACGTCCGGATTTATGACTGCACGGATTCAAACTACGACGGATGCAAGGCAATGCAAGATAATAACGAAAGGAATCGTGAAGCAGTGGTAAGGCAATGGGTATAAAGCGGACTGACAGCATCGGCATTTTATGTTGATATGCAGTATGTCTTCTTGATCCGTAAATTACCTGTCAAGGACATGTATTTATGTACAACTTTACTTGTGTTCAACAACACGCTTCTATGTCTCATGACATCATTTGCAGATATCTGTCTCCTTTGAATGAAGCTAAAAGCTATTGAAATGACTGTTACGTTGCATCATCTCAGGATAAATTGATAATAAAAAAATAATATCTTGCTATGTTTTCTGCGCTAAAAAGCTGTGTAGCAAAAAACCTGGATGCTTTATTTTATGTTTGTTATTCTTGTGAATCAAAGCTGTGGGCTACAGCTAATAAGAACAGAGTACTTGGAATAAATTCATATTTGAATGCTTGCTGGTAGCATTCATGACCAAATTGGAGCAAAAATGAAGTTCTCATCTGTAATTGAGGATATGAAAGAATTTATTTAAGATTATTCTAAATTTTGCCTCATTAATAAGAAGTTACCTTAGATGGCTCATGATTCTAAATCCACTAAAATTATGTTCATGCAAAGTATTTAAGAAGGAAAAGGAAATCATGAGCTGGAAACAGTTTTCTTCTAAACGATTGCAATACAGTTGAGTTTTGAAAGGGCAAAAGACGTTTTGTTTTACAAGGCCAATCCCAGCAGTGAGTGCTGAGTGTGCTTAGTGTTCTTACATAACACTACTCAGTGACTTTTAGTGCCTGCCACATAGAAGGGTGAGAGAAGCAATTCTCCTAACAACAAAAGAAAACAGAGAGAAGTAATATTTCATTGAGTCATTCATTACCAGTGAGTCAGAACGTAATTCCTTACAAAAAATGTACAGTTAGCTTCCTTTGTTGAACTTCAGCTTTATAGAAATCCTCTATACTTTATCAGTTGTTACAACCTTCTAAATTAAGATGCAAAGAAATATAAAATTGTTCTATAGTCTTACTGATTTTAGTAACAAAATTTTCTCAAGAAACTGCGAATCACAAAGAAGATGATTGTTACTAGGTTTTGATATATATATTTTAGTGTGTGAATATCATGATGACGTGGCAGAACCTAATAACGACAGTTTAGAAAGTAAGGAGGTTTGATACGATAACACAAATGGAGTCTATTATAGAGCTGTATAAATGTGCAAGTATAGCAGAATATGTAACATTTTCAGAATTAAAACAAAATTGTATCACACGGAAGGCAATCAAGAGAAAAGCGTTTCCTAATAAAATCATGTTTCTAGTTTTAAGGTAAGAACAATCTATTGCTATACTATATTTATCCATTGCAATACTCTATATTGTATATTTGTGGTTTTTATTTATTGGAATTGAGATAATTGTAAATTATAATGATACGTTTGTAATTTTGTACTCTTAAATACTTCTACGAACATAACATTGTTCATAAACGTCTTAAAGATGTATATATACAGTCCCGTGATTAGGTTTTCACTCTTCTATTTGGAAACTCATCTCAGTTTAGAAAAAAAGGTGTTTTACCCGTTACTTAATATATATATCAGAGTAACGCATTTCCTACATCTAGGAAGGATTCATATTTTAACGAATTTCCTACTACACTCTTGAATTCTAACTATGTCTTCGGAACTACAATGAGATACGACATTAAAATTAAATATCTTACAAATAGCTAATGTAAAGATTTTTCTTTTCAAATAACTTTTGATTGCAATGGTTCGTTTAAATTTTATGGATTGGTTGAATTGTATAGATAAATTGCACATACGGTTGATTGGTTTAGTTGAACAAATATTGCCTTTTTTACAAAATACGCATCACAACTTTGGTGAAATTCATGTTTGTATCATGCAATTACATGGGATTATTCATGATTTAAAGTGATACACAAAATCTTCGAATTATTCCAATCCCTGTAGATAATAAAATCCTGTGTTATCAGTGATAGCGTCACTGAAGGTGCCTAGTACTCTAACGCGTACTGAGTTTCAAAAGGCCCAATTAGAATCAGCACGATGAAATGTAATGTCGTGTTACGCAGCACGAACTCGCAAAGAACGTAGGACTATGCGACTTATGAATTTCGATGTAGAACTTCGATATTACTGACATATCTAAAATTAAACAATTTATTGCAAATCGAAATATTGTACATTTGAAATGAAAAATTGTTAGCAATCGACATACTGTTCGAATCAAACAATTGAAATATCTTGCATATCGAAAAAGTAGTTTGAAATCCAATATTGCTCATATCGAAGTATAGTTGCAAATCGAAAACTTTTCATATTGAAAATTATTTGTATCGAAATGTTATTGAATCGAAAATCGCCAATATCAGAAAATAGCTACCGGGCGAGTGTAGTTCAGTTGTTAGAGCATTGCCTTGACAATCGTAAAGTTTCGTGAATTACCAGAAATGCCGAGATCGCACTGAGCGAATACCTTCTAATAACCTCTTCCTCAACCTATCCCTGCTTGATATGCCTGACGGCAATAAATCATTCAAGATCAGGAGTTTAGATTGATTTAGAATTTAGTTTACAATAAACAATTGTTTGGAACCTTATTTCCAGTCTTTCTTACTTTAAAAAAATGAGACCTGAATCTAATGTTCCAAAACCTGATCAGGGGTGCCGAATCAGATAAAAATAGTTAATTGGGGAAGTTAAAGTGTAGAAATGCATTAAGAAGTTATTGAAAAGTCACATATATTACAAATATTCATTCATACCGGTTCTTTTAATTTCATTTAAAATCTTTAGTAAATTTGGCCCAAACCGAATGGATGATGAAGGCAGAATCTGTAACATGATAAAGTGCAGTAAAGTGATACTCGGAAATGGTGTTTGTTTACCAGAAACGAAACATGGCAAGACCTGAGATCTACTTGAGAATCCCACGCATCACAGGTGAACGCTCTACTACTAAACCACAGAGACCCTGTTACTACCGTTTCCCTAATTATGTGTTTCATCTAATGTTTTATCTTTGTTTCGTCGAATATCTGTGTAAACGTCAAATTCGTGAAAACTAAAGCTGTACTGTAAGGAAAAAGGAATTCACGTAACATAGCATTTATCTTTATTTAACTTTTATTTATGGACCATAATTATCGCCACCTATGGCTTCAGCTTGTCACTTGCAGAGTTTCAGAAATATGACGGCTTCGGCATAGTTCAGTGTCTGTTCCACAAATGTAAGTTGAGGAAAATAAACTAAGTACAATTTCCCCACTACCTATTTCTTTGACTGTAGCATATCATTGAACCGGTTATCGAAGGAAGGCAATATTGTTGTGTTTAGTTGTTGCATGTGAAGATGTAATGCGTGTAAACAATATTAATGATATATAATTTATGTTCGTTCTACCGCTTTCATGTAGAACTACGGATCAAATCATTTGATTTAGAATTACCAACTTCATAATATTCAATGATATCGATATATCTAAGGTAGCACGTGCCATAAAAGATACTGCCTCCTCACTGTTTTGTGCGAATAAAGGATTGGACAGTCTTCTCAGTAATGATTAACGTATTCCTCCTTTCATTCACTAACATTGTTTAATTCAAATCATTGGAAAATATAAATAAGTGCGTTGCTGAGTCAGTAATAATGTTGTAACAAAACCAATAAATTGTTGTTCCACGATAATTGTATTACTCGGTCACATGAATTACTAAGGAGCACATACCGTGTTCCCACCTAGAGGTAATTTTGTTTTGTAGAAATACTATAACCAGGAATGTTTAGACACTAACTGAATATGGTTGAAAAATTTATTACAAACAACTCAAAAGATTTTCCTATTTTTAAAACCCAGTTAAATATGTAAAATCTAAGTTGCGGACAACGTGGATATATAGTTTCGTATTGTTGGGTAAAAATAATTAAAAAGAGCAAAAAATATTACGATCAAAGAAACTCAGAACATGAAAAATGAAAAAAAAACGAGGTTAAAACATTTCCTGTACTTCTGATAACGCAACCAGGTTTCGTAATAGGAAGTATTTTTCTAGAGTGATGTAATGTCCTTACCTAGGAACGCTTGAAGAAGTTTCACTATGTGAGGTGTGACTTAGTCGGAAGAGGCCTTGAAGTTTGCGAATACCTGTTTGCTCATATCGAAGAATCATTTAAAATCGGAAATTGTTAATATGGAAAATTGTTGGAAACTGGGAGTATCGTTCATATAAAAAATATCGAAATATAATTAATTTCGAAAAATCAGAAATCTTTATATAGTTAATATCGAAATGTCATTAAGATTAAAAATGGAAATATTTTTCATATTGTAAAATTGAAGTGTTCCATATCGAAAACTTGAAATAATATTCATGTCGATTATTGATATATCTATTTTCTATTCCTCTCGATATCTATATTTATATTTTTAAATTACTGACCAATCGATAGCTATAATGAAAATCGCACAGACTTAAATGCATACGTCGTTTAATTTCAACAGTAACACCACACCTCCTTCTGGGAGTGAAGCGCGGCTTTCAAGTTTTCAACGATGTTTATTATGCTTTGTGAAGACGATTTGGTAATCATAACTTTTAAAAAGATCTATTTTTCCATGTAATTATCTGTTTTCAAATTTAAATCGCAGACAGAAGGGTGGACACATAAATATATTTTCGTTAAAGTATTCGGAACCGAAAGAGCGGAGCAGCTAAAATATTCAAGCGTAACCAAATAAATTATAATACGAATTTGAGTTATTTCGAATGTTTCGCGTTGAGGGGAATGAAAATAATTACAAATTTTATTGTAATTTCATTTTACTGTTCTACAAATTTTAACTTTTTTTCTGTTGCATAAATGAAAGAACCCACTTTTAATTAATTTGGAGGTGCTGAATACGAAAATTACATTTAAAAATTAGATTGGCTCTCATTTCGGCGTAACAGAGGGAGGTGTCCAAGCGCCCCCATATATTTGTATGTATGTGGCAACGCTGTTGAAGGTCTGGCAACGTCGCATTGCAATATATTACGTCAGCATTGGTGGCAAAATATACCCACAACACAGGTCCATAACCAGAAGGGTCAAGGGGAGCCTAGCCCCGACAAATTATTGATGGCCCTAAATCTGAGCAATCTTGTTGGGTCGGGCTTCCCAAGTATTCAAATTTAGTGTCCTTGCAATTTTCATAAATAAGGCTTTATGCTTCACCTTTCCGAAACAAAAATGTCTGGCTATGTTCCTTATTGAACAATGTAGTATATGCCTTCAGTTCCTCAGGAAAGATTTCATATATGCTCGCTGTGCATCATCCTGGCAATATTGTTGGTTGTTTGGCAACGTGGCATTCTTAGCAATACACTCGCTTGACACATGCAGTATCCAGGGAAGTATTTCGCTTCAGTCTGCGCGCAGTTGTTTTCTTCCTTTGTATACCAGTTTCTAGAATTGTGTACGTATGTACCAAGTTAGGTGTGTGTGTGTGTGTGTGTGTGTACCGTTTTTTTTTTTTTTTTGCTGTGTTGAGAGGTGATTTGATTTGTAAATGTGCTAATCATGCCTCGCACCTGTGTGAACAGCCGAAACAATTCCTTGTTACATATGTGGGGAAGTCACTATTAAGTCGAGAAAACATGCCTTAACCCATGAAACAAAGATAGCCTACTTCCTGTACTTCGGATGAAAAGTGTGGGACCAGGACCGAACCTGCGTCCCTCACGTTTGTTGTACTACATGCGCTTCTACTCTTAATGCACGGGAAATGGCGCCGTATGAAGTTTGGGGTGCCCATGGTGTGGCGAGAACCTACTGATCATACCACTGATTAATATTTCTGCTTCGTCCCATCCATTCTCAAGGGTTACACTGAAAGGAAAAGGAGACTTTGGTGTACCCGGACCTACGTTCAGCCAGACGTCCTGTTCCACACGGTCCCGATGTATCAGTACCAGATCCACCAGAAAATTTAATCATGGATATAGGTGATGAAGATGATATACAGGATACAGAACAGACCTCAACATCTCAAGATCGAGACTTTTCTACGACTTTCGCTGCCAAAGAGCCGCATAAAGTAACACAGGTCGAATTAAATGACAAAATCAGGGACTTAGAACTCCCGAAAACAAAGCCGAATTGTTGGCCTCACAGCTGCGGCAATGGAATCACCTGGCGGATTATGTGAAGGTAACAACTTTTTGCTACATACATAAAGAATTTCTTTGATTTTTCAAAACACAAAGGCATCTGACTGTGTGCCATGGCATTGAAGGAGTATTTGCAGCAATTAATATAACATATAAGACAGAGGAATGGAGACTTTCCATTGATTCCTCCAAATTTTCTCTTACAGCAGTTTTACTGCACAATGGTAATGTTATTCCTTCAATTCCTGTTGTACATGTAAGTTGATGTTAAAGAAACTTATGAAAACAAGAAGAAATGTTTAGGGGCCTGGAATACGATCTATTTGGGTGGCAAATGTGCTGTGATTTCAAGGTTATTTCTATTTTGTTGGGTTTACAAAAGGGTTAGATAAAGTTTTGTTGCTTTTTATTTGCGTGGGACAGTCGTGCTAGGGATTTGCATTATAAGAAAGAAGACTAGGCTCTACGTTCATCATAAAAAACCTTGTATAAAAAGTTTTTCTTCACAACCTCTTGAAGATCCTAGGAATGTATTGCTTCGGCCACTCCACATTAAATTGGGACTGATAAACTTGACATTGAACTTGAACTTGACGTGTAGACATTGAACAAGATGGACCAGCATTTGAATACTTGTGTAGAAAATTCCCACACCTCAGTTTGGAAACAAAATAAGGGAGGGGGATATTTATTGGGCCACAGGTACGTCTTCTTCTGCGTGATTCTCAATTTGAACAGACACTTAGTAATAGGTAGCAAGCAGCATGGAATTCATTTCGACAAGTGTGTTATAATTTTCTTGGAAACATGAGATCAGAGAACTACGAACAACTCATGGAGAATCTTCTGTCATCTTACGAGAAGTTTGGATGTAGAATGTCGCTAAAATTACATGGTCTCCATTCGCATTGGGATTCTTTACTCACAATTGTGGTGACGAGCATGGGGAACGCTTTCATCAGCAAATTGCAACTATGGAAAGAGGATACAAAAGGAAGTGGAGTTCATCGATGTTAGCTGATTTCTGTTAGAGTATTAGGAATGCCCGAACAGAACTTAGCTAGAAACTTCAAGCTAAAACGACCAGGCGTTAATAATGTAAGTCTAGTAATTCAACATCCGTAGTGTAATTGCTTTTAACGTTTAAGGCTCTATTTCGGAAAGAAGAAGGTAATTTCTAATGAACAACAAAGTAAGTACGAAGTCTGTAACCACAGCCGTATGCCAGCCGTAATGTAAAAAGTGGGGAGGGATGATGTTAGAAGAGACCAAACTCAAACAGAATACTAAAATTTTCCCCAAATTCTCCCCCAGTAGGTAGGGCCATCATTAATTTAGGGGACTAGGCTCCACTTGACATTTCTGGTTATGGACCTGTGTTGCGGGTATTTTTTGCCATCAATTTTGAAGTAATATATTACAATGGGACGTTGCCAGACTCTCAACAGTGTTGCCACATAAATAAAAATGTGTGGGAACTCTTGGACAATCCCCCCCCCCCTGCCTCGGTTACGCCGTAATGAGAGAAAATCGAACTTTTGTTAATGTCATTTTCGTATTCAAAAACTCCAAATTAGTTAAAAGTGGATGTTTTCATTTATGTAACAAAATGTGTGTAGAACAGTGACCTTGCAATTTTGGCTCAATGGCGAGTTTACCAGAATATTTATTTACAGTATTCTATATTAGGTCTACTACATTTCAAATAAATTAAGCACTTAGAATCAATGTGCTCAGTTACACTATCATGTCCATAAACACTGGATGATCTTTGTTGTGTATTCTTTTTTTTCTGTTGTGTACTGCGGTTTTCATTCCAAAACCAATTAGCAGCGCATTACTAAAATTAATTTTATGCATATTGATTTGTAATTGCACTTAAGTGTACCTAAACTTTAAAATATGCGTATAATTCACAATGAACAACCCGTTGCATTGTTGCCGTTCAGGTACCCTACCTACATTATATGTTTAAACCACACGTCCAACACATTCGTCACAATCCCACACACTGCGTGTCCCTACGAACATTCTTTACAAGCAAATTGTATTGTGCACAGAGAAACGAAACGTTTTTATTTTAGAATGTGTATCAAAGTAATATGTATGATGGGTTAGAAACAAATACCATTTTGGAATTATGTTACCAGATCGTTCTATTAAACTAATATGTATGGTGGTAGTGAAGACAGTTTTCCGTTTTGTGAAAATTGTTTTCACTTGTTCTTACATTGTAGCTGTACCGTAAGTTTTACTGGTACGGTAATAGACGTGACATGATAAAATAATGTAGTCTCATAAAATGAAAAAGCTAACCATTTTTTATTAGAAACATTTAATGTACTTTCTCCGAATTTACCTTTCAATACAGAAAATAATATCATCGACGTTTCATCAGTTTAATACGTGTATTTACTACTTTCTGCACTTGCATAGTTCCATCATATTAACGAAGTAGGACAAATATAAAATATCTACTGCAAGGTGTTGATTGCCCAAAATTCCAAAGTCTTAGGTGAAGTAACTCATTAAAACGAATACTAAAAACGTTTCAGAAATAAACATTTATGTAATGATTCATAGAAGAAAATAAATTTCAAGAAACTAATAAACATTTGTACAGTTATTCTTCCGATTAAAACAAATGTACAAAATAAAAGTACAAAGGTGCGAGCCACAATAAGTAGATTCATTTTTTTTTTTCAATAGAAATATATTTCTTGCTTTTCGGTTATAAACGTATATTTCTGTCATTTTTATAATAATTGTGTTCTCCTTAATTATTCTCTTATTTTCAATACAATGTATATTCTGACTACATTACTGTATAAACTGTTTCAAATAACATGCATTAACTACAAGCCATAAGACTGGTTGTACCGCTCCAATGAAACTAGTTGTACACATGAATAACTGAATGTTAGTAAACTTTTGTCTGTTAATATTCCCCTTCTTCGTTACATAGTTGACTGATTAAATCGAGTCATCAGTGTCACCATCACTAGCATTAACGTCAATATCACTCTCAAATTCGTTGGTTTCACCTTCACGCGATATCTGTAAAGAAATGAGGAATATGCTTGATTCCTTTCTCTTCTCCAAGTCGTATGTTGAAGTTGACGGTTGTGGTTCTTTTGTATCCATGAAAAGTGACAGATTATAATTTAATGAAACCAACTTCAATGTCCTGTCATTGTTAAGCCTGTTTCTCTTCTTTGTTTTTACTAAACTGAAGGTCTTCCAATTACGCTCACATGAGGCAGCAGTTGCAAAAATACCTAAATTTCTAACAGTAACAGTAGATAGGTGTCTTGAGTTGCAATAACCTTTCCACCATGTTAGTGGAGACATGTTTTGAGCTGCTATCCAAATTAAATTCTTTCTCCATAATTTATTCTTGTTCCTGTACTCTGTGATATCGGTCATAATGGATACTTAATTCAGGTTGGGAATGTTCTTAGCGATACCGATAATCATTTCCATTGTATGTGACATTTAATCTTCTGATAAGTGCCCTCCACGCCGAACTTTATCCATGAGATTTGCAGCTAACTGAATAGGGTGTAAGCAAAGCTCAATTCTTCCTCTTATATTACATAAGACAGTAGCATAGACTCCTCCTTCATGAAAGAAGAAAGTCTGGATTTTACTTTGCCCTCCAGATTGATCAAAATGCCACGTACTTTTGATAGTTTAGGAGTATCGCCTTCTAGTTTTTGCATAGCCATAAAGAGAGGCTGAAAGATGTAATATACCTGCTGAATGTGTTTGCTAATATTATTATCTAATATTTTGTTTATCAGTCCTACAGGAAGAATTTGAGAAACTGTTTTGTGAATACTTGCTGACGAAATGTTGCTCTTCGATCTTAACAAGTTATCTAAGCATATGAATACAGATCAACACGTGGTTTCAGCAGGGTTTCTTTCGACTCCTTTTTCCTTTGAATCCACATAAGAATTTGTCCTGGAATTTGGTGATATGATACAACACTTTAAATTGCTTTACGTTCTTCAATGACATTCTTAACTGAATGTATGTTAGCAATATCCTTTGCAATTAGAGTAAGCCCATGAACAAGGCATAAGAATGTCACCAAATGATGATATTTTTCTTTCAAAATTTGCCAAACTTTCTTCATATTTGCGGAATTGTCCGTTACTACTGCTTGTACCTTAGAAGCATCAACCTTTTCTATTTTTGCACTTAATATTTCATCGATATATTCCCCTGTGTGACTAGAAGCTTTTGTTTCTATGGCATTTACAAACACTTACTGCGGAGTTTAAAATATTACTTTAATGTTTGGATTACCGCAAATCTCTGTCCAACCATCTGACATCAAAGTGAGAGACTTAGTACTAGCAAGTTTTTCGGCTACTTTACGTTGAATCCTTTGATATTCCTTTTCTAAAAGCGGATTAGAAAGCCTGTAGCGCGATGGCAGTTCACAAGACGGACGAATAAGTTTGTAAAGTTGTACCCAGTAAGCTTTTTCTGGTATAGAAAGAGGAACATCACTAATATATATTGCGCGTGCCAATGATTCATCATACTTTTCCTTTTCTTCAATAGCTATTTTGTCCACAAATGTATATATAGTTGACTACTTTGAAATGGAAAGTCTCAACGGAGTACCTAAAGGCACTTCATTAATTTGAGTTGTTGAGAAGGAGTCATCATCACTGACACTGGCTGTAGAACCAGAGGTGCAAACACTTAATTTTCGAAGATTTGCCTGTGGAGCACTTACTAGTTTCTTCGTTTTGGAAAATAGCACCATGTTTCTCTAGACATATCTTGTACTTTGTCGGGTGTTTTTCCATACTTGTAGATTTGATTGCATATGTTTTCCCACAATATAAACACTTACCCACAATTTTCATCCTCCACTAATTTCTTTCAAGTGTTTCTACACCGGTCTTCTTATAATTAGGCATTCTCAAATTTTAAAAAAAATAATACAATGCAGAATAAAGAAAATAGTTCAAAACTGTTTCTAATAGTTATTTTGATTGATTGCTCAAACTGGGATCTGAAGAAAACCCACAAGATTTAGTATATCCGCAATAAGAACTCACTTTGTTCTGTATCAACAGTGTAGTAAACAATAATACACAGAACTGCGCAAAAGAGCACAGAGGGTGCTCTTAAACTTATCAAATTGCATTGTTTCTGTTAATTTTCTACGTGGAATATGTGTGTGATTAAGAGTCTGTGATATTTTGCGTAGTGAAACTAGGAAAGGAAACAACTCCGCTTTTAATAACATAAGGAATACGTTCTGATTGTATCGGACATCTTAATCACATTCATATAGTTCCGACTGTATCGAACTTAAGATTTATGACACAACAATACAATAAAATCATCGCAGACCTTCTTATGTTTCTATTAAAATCTTCTTTAGAAGGAATGTTGATGTATTTTTTTCTTAAATAACAAATAAAACGCATATCTTTTGTCTGTATTTGGTACACACAGAAACAGATGTAAATTCTCCATTATCAAGTATGAAATATTTGAGACCCCGCGTGGTGCAATGGATAGCACACCAACTTTACCGCAGCTTGGTGGTTCCAGTTATGATAAGTTGCTAATGGAAAGTTATGATTTGCTATTATTTAAATGTTGCTATGCATGTATTGAATCAATTGTATAGCTTAATGTGGAGTTTATATTTCAAAGTGGATATTAGTTTAAAACGGAAAATGTAGTTCAAAATTTCTCGGACATATATAGTGGAAAATTTTTCACGTGTTACTAGGTCTTTATATTAAAGTAGTATGTATGAAGGTTAGACACAGATATCATTTTGGAAATAGGTTACCATATCATTATATTGAGGTAATATGTTTGACTGGTTACAAACAGATACTATTTTGGAATTGGGTTATCTCTTGATATAAAGTAAAGTAACATCGAACAAGACGCAAACTGGGATAACTAAAAATGCCGTCACCATTTTAGTACCATTAGAAGGGAAATGCATGTACAAAATCTCATTTAGTGCCGTGCTACATCTACGATTTATGTTCATAACAAAAAATGTCATACATCAACAGATGCACAAGGTTTTACTCGCATTTCTTCTTGTAAATCTCGTCATTCACTCTATTTACATATTCGAAGTTTGTGAGTATGTGCAGAACCTGTTGTTTATAGCAACAACCTTACGTTGATAATTTTGGTGCTGTAAATTAATATTTACAAACTGCGACAATTAATCAATTTATATAAGATACCAAAATGATATGGCATTATTGGAACAGGTGCCGTTTTGGAAGGTTTTGAGACAGATAGGACAAGAACGTTAAAATTTATGTTCGAACGTCAAGAATGTCTGGAATATAGAATTTATAAAATAGTTTCTCTTCACTCTGAATGTTTCTTATCAAATTCTTTCGTCGTGACCTTTAGTGTATAGTTTCAAAGCATACGAACATGAAACATTTATAACATGACTACTGTAGTTCGTAAGTCTCTTTCCGTATTAGCTATAACTATATCTGTGTGATTTCAATGTCTTCTTCCTCTGGGACACTTAACTGAACCTACAGAATGTATATACATAACTTAGATTGGATATGTAAACCTTGTTCTTTGAAATGCGGTATAACATTTTCACATTGTACTATCAATAGGTTATAACTTCCGAAATACATGCTTCTCTCATTCTACGTACATGACGCAAAGCTACAGGACAAACTATTATTCTAAGATATACTCTTTTCAGGTGTTGATATGCAAATGAAATCAGTAGAACAAACTATTATATTAGAACTTATTTGTTCATATTGAAGAACCTTTCAAAGTCGGAAAACGTTCATGTCGAAAAATGGTTGGTAATCGGAAATACCGTTCATATCGTAAAACAGGTAATCGAAATATCACTGATATCGAAAATTCGAAATACCATCCACACAAAAAATCGAAATATCTCTCACATCAAAATATTGTTCAAATCGCTATTCGATATGCCGATTTTCGCTTTTCTTGATATTCATATTTTGATTTTATGAATTATTGATTGATGTATAAAAAATTTAAAACGCCAGAAATAAACAATATTCCAGTGGAATTAATTAAAGCAGGAGAAAGGGCACTAATCATGGAAATGCATAAATTGATAAGTGCTATATGGAGAAACGAAGAGCTCCCAAAGGAACGGAAAAACCTCAATAATATTTATAGTTCCGATTTACCAAAAGGCGATAAATCGGACTGCAAGAATTACCGCAGTATCTCCATAGTTCCAACCTGTTACAAGATATTAATAACATTCTGTTAACGCGACTAACTGTATAATACGTATATGAAATAATTGAAGATCACTAATGTGGATTAAGAAGAAATAGATCAACGTTCGATCAGATTTTGCCTTTCCAAAAAAAATGAAAAAAAAATGGGAATATAATGGGATGGAGCTATTCATTGATTTTAAGATATGTTTCTATCAAAAGCGAAAAGTTATACAGTATCCTGCTACGATTTGGAATTCCGAAAAAAAAAAATGGCTAACTACGGAAGATGTGTCTCAGCGACCCCACAAGCAGAGTACGGATAGGTAATAATATGTCAGATAATTTCAAAATTCGCAACGGATTGAAACAAGACGATTCCTTGTCACCACTACTATTTAACTTTGCGTTACAATATGCGATTTTAGAAATGTAAGAGGGAACAAAAAGGGACTATCATTGAATCGCTTGAATCAACTGTTCGTACACGCGGATGATGTAGATTTAATAGGGGACGATATAGATACACTACAAAGCAAAACCGATGTCTTAGTAGAAGCGTGCGATGAGATAGGTCTACAGGTAAACATGGATAAAACAAAATAGATTATAACTAGCCGAACAGAGGGAATAAAATAAATAGAAATATAAGAATTAGATATGAGGTTATACAGAAAGTAATAAAATTTAAATACTTGGGAGCATACGTAACAAGCAAAATTTATGTCACGGAAGAAATAGTAAGTCGTTTAGTTTCGGGAAACGCAAGTTTCTATTCAGTCCAAAAACTTCTAACATCGATTAATATCAAGAAAGTTAAAATTGAAAATACACTGAACGGTTATTCTGCCGGTTGCGAAGTAAGAATACTTTACGGTTGCGAAAGTTGAAGTAGGATCTTAGCAGATGAACATCAACAATGTGAGTGTAAAAATAAGGTTTTCAAAAAGAAAAACTACCCGGAATAGGAAGAGATGACTGGAGAATGGAATAGACAGCATGATAAAGAACTCCACGGAGTGTACGATTCAGTAGATGTAAAAATAATGAAATCGCGACGTCTATGGTGGTCAGACCATATATCACGCATGGGGGGAAACGAAGATTGCATTATATCCTGGTTGGAAAGCCGGATGGAAGGAGGCCATTGGGAAGACCGAGACGTCGCAATATGGTGCCAAATACCGAAAACGTGGCGAAAAGTCCCCCCAAAAAGTTGTAAGTAGGAAAGATTTAAGTCCCTCAATAGTTAGGTTGGTACCTGCCGCCTTCAAAATGAGCGTTTACAACGGTCAGTATAAGCTGCTGACTACTTTAAGCTGCCGTAACATCTCGTGAATGGCGAGTCGCATATCGCCACATTGAAACGCTATCGGTATTTTATATTCGACCGCGCAGAGTATTTTGTACTGTTTACTAGTTTGGCATACATCAAATGGAAAAAACTGTTGAAAGTAAGTATATTAATTGTTATTGTATAACTTAAGCAATTAAAATACGCTTGTAAATTGTCGATTTTCAAATGTCGTGATGCAAAAGTCGAAAGTCCCACGATGTCCCACGATCAAATAACTTGTTCTTCTGATCAAAATCATTTTTTAACATAGTACTACAAAGCCTGAAGCCCGTTCGTGCCCGTTTTGTATTGTTCATTTTTTATTCAACAACGTTTCCATTTTGGAGCCCTTAAACATTTCACTGGTTTTAGTTCTTCAAATAATTGTTTGTATTGTTAGTTTTGTTGATTTTGCTTTTACTGTTAGTAATAAAAATAATTGTTGGTCATGTTTATTAACAAAATTTCTTTTTAATAAACATATATGTGAATAAATAAATAAAAATAAATAAAGGTTTTCGTCAAGAGCTAGGACTTTTGGTTGATCTACCGAAACAGGGATATGGTAGTACGAATGATGGAAACACTGTGCGTCGGTTTTTCGAAAACACAAAGATCACAGCTACAATAACGGGAATCGATGTAAGGTTGATCAAACGATTTCACGTAATTCTCCAAGTGATTAATTGTGGATTTGAAATCAATGTTCCTCAGTATGAACAATACTGTATAGAAACAGCTCGTTTATTTGTACAATTATACGATTGGTTTTATATGTCAAGTACGGTGCATACATTGTTATTGCACAGTGCAAAGATTATCAACGCGTCGCTTTTGCCTGTGGGACAAATGTCTGAAGAAGCACACGAGTCTTGCAACAAATTCATAAAAAAATACCGACAAGATTTTGCTCGTAAAACGAGTCGTGTAAAAAATATACAAGATGTGTTCTTCAGATCCCCAAATATCGAGCATCCGAAAGTTGCCGATTAAACGCTTGAGATCACTGGACCATGAGGCTATTGCACTGTTAAAAGCGCCTACTGAGGAATGCCACAGTGATTTCAGATCCTTAGCTGACCTAAGTAGTAGCTCGGATGAATCATATCATTCTTCTGATGGTGAATATTGAAGCATATGTATATGTTTATGTTTAAGATAAAAAATAAACTTTAATTTCAATACAATTTTTTATGTGCAAAAGTAATTCAAAATGAGGTACCTTAATAATATATACTTTATATTACAGTTGTCATTTCTTACATCTGCCTCATATTTTTCCAACAAATAACATTAAATAAAGAATCTGTGACCTCAACAATATTATAGATGTCGATTTCCATTGATATATTAATATTTTCCATATTTAAGTCCTCCATATTGGATCCGCCATTTTTTTTTTGAAAAAATAATGTCAAATTTGAATTCAGCGATCGCAAACCCTTTATTATATATAAGTTTTCAAACAAAACCGATTTGCATTTATTGAACACATTTTTCAATTTCATATCCGCCATATTGGATCCGCCATTTTGTTTTTTGACAAAACTAATGTCAAATTTGAATTCAGCGACATCAAAAACACTATTGTAGTGAAGTTTCTGAAAAATAAATCATGCTTTCGACTTTTCGCCACGTTTTTGGCACTTGGCACCACTGTGCGTCGTAGGGAGTACAATATTAGAAGAGATCTTCGAGAAATAGGTGTTTGTGATGAAAAATAGGTTGATGTTACCCAGGATAGAATCCAATGGCGAACGTTTGTTACTGTGGCGATGAATTTGAGTTCCATAATCCATAGAGTTACTTAGTTAATTGTTTGATGTATTGAAAAATCGCACAGTCCTTAATAAATATTCAGTTCTGATATTAATAGCAAGACTACATCTTCTGGTAATGAAGTGCGTAGGTTAAAGTTTTTATGGGAGTTTGTTATGCTTTCTGAAGATGGTTTCCAAACCACGGTACATTCCTTCCTTGTGATTATCAGTTTAAAAATTAGACCGCAGACGAAAAGTTTGACCCACAAATTTGCTATCGTAAAGTTGTGCCAAATCGAAACAGCGTAACAGTTAAAGTATGCGAGACTCAACAAAAAAATTAATAGTAATTAGAGATCTTTCGACATTCAATCTGATTTTCTGCGTTCAGTGAGATGTAATGTTTCAATGAGCGATTGTTTTGTCTCAGTGGCGGTTTTTCAGAACCCTTGCATTGTTTTGAATTACGTTTACTTTGCATTGGCACATTTGAAGTCAATTAAAACTTAATACCAATGTGCCTAGTTACGCTATAAATCCTGTAAACACTTGTTGCTCCTTGTTCTATATTCATTGTTTTGCATTCCGAATAAATTAGCAGAGCCTTAGTAAAATATAGTTTATATACCACGACATTGTCGTTTCACAACTGTCTACAATCTGAACAAATCCTCATATAATTAACAGAGAACAAGGCGTTGCACTGCTGCTGTTAATCTATTCAATACACATAGAACGCTATACACCCATAGTAGCACATTTCAATGCGGAATTTCTTAATAACCGAATGTAGCTTACCAGGTGTAAGCATAAGTTTTTGCCGGTTTTTTTTGGTAAAAAAAACACGTAATTTTCAAGGGAAATTAATTTTGTTTTATTCAAAATAATGGCCATCAGCTTCTACACATTTCGCCCATCTTTCAGGTAATTGATGCATACCATGCCAGATGCATACCATGTCTTTTGCGGCAAACCATTCATCGAGCCATTTTCCAACGTCTTCGAAATTGCTGAAGTGCTGCTCTGCGAGCACGTGCCCTATTGATGCGAAGAGGTGATGGCGCTATGTCTGGGGAGTACGGAGGGTGCGAAAGGATGTCCCATCCAAGCGATTTCAATGTGTCTTTCAGTGGTTTTACTGTGCGAAACGGTGCATTGTCGTCTAACACAATCACTTTGCCATGTCTTCGGGCCCATTCCGGTCGTCTTTCGATCAATGCGTGATTTAAATTTATCATTTGTTGGCAACAGCGTTGTGCATTAACGGTTTCCCGGGCTTCAAGAGTTCATAATACACAATACCGATCTGGTCCCACCAGACACAAAGCGTGATCTTCTTGCCGAAGCGATTTGGCCTTGGTGTTGAAGGACCGGCTTCCACACGATTTTTTCGGCTTCGGGTTTTCCAAATTAATCCATTTTTCGTCACAATTCGATATACAACAGATTTTCGTGGCGTTGAAGCAGCATTTCACAAGTGACTTTGCGATTTTCCATTTGACGTTCATTCAAATCGTGTGGGACCCATTTACCCAGTTTATTGATCTTCCCTTTGCTCGTAAACGTCTTTCACATTGAAATCAACACTTTTAAATTGTCGAAACAATGTCTCACATGTTCTAATCGATGGAGAGTGTTCACCATATGTTTCTACCAGCGGACGATAACTTTCAGCAGCCTTTTTCTTTTGATTAAATAAGAAAAGCAATGAGTGCCGCAAATGTTCGTTTTCAGGCACAAACTTGAAGCGAATTTTTAACCACCAAACATGTTCGCCATTTACATGAATAGATGGTAATCACTTGGTGCCAGGTCCGGACTATAAGGTGGATGTATAAGAACCTCCCAACCAAGCTCCCGGAGCTTCTGGCGAGTCACTATCGATGTGTGTGGCCTGGCGTTGTCCTGGTGGAACACAATGCCTCTTCTATTGGCCAAAGCTGGCCGCTTCTGAGCGTTTGCTGATTTCAGACGGTCCAATTGTTGACAGTATAGTTCCGAGTTAAGGGTTAGGCCGTAGGGGAGCAGCTCATAGTAGATAATTCCCTGTCAATCCCACCAAACACACAGCAAAACCTTCCTGGCCGTCAATCCTGGCTTCGACACGGTTTGCGCCGGCGCACCGCGCTTCGACCACGACTACCGGCACGGAATCGACGAAACCAAAATTGCGCGTGATTGGCTGTTACATTATCAGGACCATAAATACGATTCACTTTTGCAGCCTCCTGGCTTGCGTTTTCGCCTTTATCGAAGAAAAACTGTAAAATATTGCGTATTTTCTCTTTGCTAGTGTCCATTTTGACGCGCGCTCACATAACACTGAGTCAACTCATCACAACTATCTGAACAGTGTTTGTAGTACGCAAACTCATCGTTTGAATGCCATCTCGTTGAACCCGATCGGACTTATACAACGCGAGATACAAATCACTGAAGCCATCTATTGGCAAAATAATGGATTACTTTTTACTACACCAGATACATGTACAGGCTGTTTTCTCACATTTTTATTGTAAAACGTGAGAGTCAAATTGGGGTTGATTAGCTACCATTCCATCAACATTTCGATGTTGATGAGATCATATAGTAGTGCTCTTCTCGGTAGCACCGAACACTGACCATTTTGATGCTGTAAATGAATAGTCTCACTGTGAGACAATTGACCATGTTCCCTCCAATGATATCGATGTATTGAAACATGAGATGCTTTGAAGAATTTAAGACAGATATACCAAGAACGTTCAAACTTATCTAGCAAGGGAATTTGATTAATTTAGAAAAGAATTCCCCTTATATAGCCCAACAAAATTGAATCTTAATGTTCATTCGCAAATCCTTTATTCTTAATGGTCGTTAGTGTTTAGTATCAAAGCGTGATCTAACGTGAATACTGTACTTCGTAAGTCTTTAGTGCCAGCTATAATCAATTGAATCATATTTGTATAATTTGCATATTTCCTTTCTTTGGAATATTAAACTGAATTTGTACAATGTAAACAATGCATTACTATATAATATACATTTGGATATTTCAGAGCTGCTTATTTTTTCCTTTAAAGTGTGGTATAACTTTCGCTATTGTCTATTAATAAATTCATCATTTGCCAAATGTATAGTTCTTTTCTGCAAACATTTTTGACATGCGAATATTGGTTTTATTTCTTAAATGCGTACACCAGTTAAACTCTCGGGCTAAACACTTTTAAATATCGTATTTCTGAAACTTGATGATATGTAACAAATATTAGTGGAAGTAGCTGGTAGCTGTTACACCGCATGATTTTGATTTTTTGTTAAATATTTTTCTCTCATTTTATTTCGATAAACATAAACAAAAAGACCAATCAGTTTAACATAAACGTTTCTTGCAATGAATTCTGATTTAAAATATGGATTTTACATAAAATATGAATGTAAGCACATATATTATCGCTTCAAGGTAAAAAAAACTTATTTCGACAAGTGTGATTTTGTACGGAATATTTATTATATTTTCATATTTTACTACCTAATACAAAAGTGTGTATTATTGTATAATTTATTATTTGCTCTAAGCAAGTAGCTCATAATTCTCGAAACGAGTTAGTGTACTAGAATTTAGTTAACATGTTACGTCAGTTTGTACAAGATTGCGAAAGTCTGTTAACATCACACGAAAAGTTGTATGTACAGCTTCGTAAACATCTTTCTTCACATACTGCTGACTGCTTCTGACTGAAGACTATAAGGAGTAAACATAAGATAACTAGGTCAATTTAAATTAATTTAAAATTATCATAGAATTTTATTGATTTAATCTTTCTGCGAAACTTACCCTTTTCGGTAATTTCGTAATTATGTTAATTTTGCCTGATTCAGGATTGTTCTGAAACAATAAGAGACATAATTATATTAGATCATGTTCAAAACTATTCCTTTAAATATTGTATATAGTGTACCAGATGATATATTTTTACCTTGAACTTACATGCTATTATGGAAATATTCAATATTCTATCTACCACTTAAATCGAGAAAAAGTTTGTATGTATAGCCGGTTCAATACTTGGGAACTCTCAAAAGGTGTTTGCTTTCTGGCATTGTAAGTTATAGTCCGATTTTGATCTCCTTAAAATTATGTATTGTCAGTCATGAAATCCGAACAGAAATATTATCATTCACTGCATTCAGTATTCGATTTCAGCAACAACTTGCTATATCAAATAATCAGATGTTTTTGGGTCAACATATAAAATAAAATGTTTCTAAGAAATGTTTCCATAACACTGGCCCATTAGTTCTAGACATATTTACTGATGGTACAGATTTACTAACACCCAAATTGAAATAAATATGATATATCTGAATGTGGATATTTCATTTATTGGTGGTTAAATGTTTATAACTACAATTTGGTATACCTGGATGAAAAGCTGATTTTAACATTTTATATACAACGAAAAATTATTTTAAATGAATATAGTTCCTACAAAAATTGAAAGGTGATGTAAAAATTCAGAACTGAAATATCAGTAATTTAGCATATTGAATTCTGTGGCATTTAATTTTAACACATCTTGCAAACTATA